>MU182571.1:235247-287878 GCA_016904865.1 Pissodes strobi | reverse complement strand
AATTTTATCCGCGGGTTAAATTCGAAGTTACTGTCATTCGATAGCTTATTCAAATCTAAGATAGGAATGTGCAATCCGTTTTCTTTGACCTCGTGCAGTTTAGATTTTAGAGCCTGTTAAAGTGTCAAAATGGCCGACTTTCAACTGTTAATATTTCGTAAGCAGCTAAAGATAGGTATATGATATTATACACGAAATGTGTTTAGATTTCTCTAGAGAGCCCAAAATTGTAGTGATTACAGGGTGTTCCATTTAAAAAACAGTTCATCCATGGCGTAAGTCTTTTGTTTTTGATTCAAATATTTTTTTGGTTAAATTTTTAATTCAGCAGAAAGAAATACATCGGATATCTTTTTTCGTTTGTTTTAAAAATACAGGAAAGGTAAAAAATGACCCCTGTTCAGTCCTCCTTGGAACACCCTGTACACTTATTCTATTTTCTACTGATTGATTTAAAACGTATGTCTCTTATTAATAATGGTTTGAAACGATAATAATATTTTGCTGGAACAAACCTATCATTATCGGACATATTTCATTGGTATAACCTTTTTGAGGTGCAAGAACAGCTGAAAGTACCTTTGAACCCATTATAAGATTTTACAACACTTTTGTACAATAACCTATCATCCTGCTTGTGTTGACCAACCTCCACAATAAGAAAATGACGATACTTTTGCGTGCAATTACTGTAAAGCTAGGAAAAAAAACATAATTTTGTATGGGCCAAGCTCCATATTTTTAAGGTGGCCAATTACTGGTATATGGGTAAGTCAATAACTGTAACTTTGTGGCCAATGCCTCAATTTTTTGGGTGTTTTCAACATTTGTATTTTTATATTATTTAGAGGATCAAACCTGTTTTGTTTCTAATATTTGAATGTTATTATTTGAAAAAAAATACCGCATCATTTGTGATCTAATATTTTTAGAACAAAATAAAAAATATACTATTAAAATCCTTAAGTGGCTAATAACTGTACCTGTTACCATACATAGACAACGTTAGATCCATTTTCTAAACATCACATTTCTTCATATTGTTAGAGCAGAGGATCAAGTTTTATCGGCATGTTGCACATTTTTCAAACATTTTATATATACATCGATGAAACTGATCAAAAATAGGCAAGTGCTATTTTCTGCCGTCCTGATAATATTTTTTTCTTAAAATAACCAGCATACATTAGAAGTATAGATATAGTATGTCTAATTATAGTTGATACCGCGTGACGCCTGTAAAAATTTTCATTCGGTACATCTTACTGAAGGGTCCAAACTCTAACTTAATATTAGTGGAGGCAGTTTAGTTAGACGAGAGCTCAAAATACGCAATTTTTGTTTAATTTTATTCCTTATATGTTTTGTTAAATACAATATTTCGTAATCCGTGATCTGTCATTCTATTTTGAATATTATTAAAAAGTTTTATTAAAAGCCGATATAAAAGACATACAAATATGCAGTACACATAAGTATTTAGTGCTAATCCGTAACCAAAACACCTAAATGCAAAATCGGGTTTTCTCTGTATTTTCTACATAATAACATCACGTCATTGATGTCAACGAATTCAAGCAAAATATATCGCGGAACAGGATAGCAAGAACATTTCCCACAACCCTAGTTTGTTTTTATTGTAATACATAAAATTACATAACATAAACATAGAAGAGCGACTTTGAGACACTTGGTACGGGATCCTCGTTTCAATTTAGAGAGCCATCATAGTTACGCCAATGGTATGTTGTATACATTAAGTGCGAGCTTCACAAATGCTGCGCTGTTTTATTAAAGATTTTTTAATTGCTAGTATGCGGGCAATACCTCCAGGCACTAATTTAGAGTCAGGAGGGAAAAGAATTCGACTCTTTACGGGCCCAATCCGAGTTTTAAGAGCTTTTGTTTTTATCTCAGCTGTCGTAATTAAAAACTTTACGGCTTTTTCTGTAATATAATCCGTCGCAACAGTTACAATACTGAATATAACGTAATAATAGTAGTATGCCGTTCTGCATATTAAGGTAAATAGTAAACTACATATTATGCTAGACAAATTTTAGATTGCAAGATAATGGGTATTGCAGAAAATGCTGCTATTTTTTTATTATTGCTGTCCTCGGCGCAATTGAGAAACTCCAAGTACTAGAGAGTTATTGGAAAGGGTTATTAATTGCATTACCTAACGGGGACTGTGCTCTATTACTGACTGCTCTTGCCCTATTGCATTTGTATTTGGATAGTTACTGGAGCAGTCGAGCAATTATATTGTTATTTTTGTGCAGTATTTGACGCCTGTGCTTTGTTATATTTCTATATTTATTTTCTAACCTCAAGAAATCAAAATAAATTGAAGAAGACTAGACATTACAAAGGCTTTGTCTGCATTTGCAAATTTTTAACTTTTTAGTTTGATTTTTTTCTGTTGGTTCTTTACCGGTTCATTAGGTTCAAATAATGGAAGACATTTTGAAGTGCAACACGATTTTCTTATTAATGTAAAAAGAAAATGAAAATTACTTTAATTAGAACAAACCTAACATCAGAGAGTCGTGTTTGCATTACCCGGTTCCAGGAGTGGAGTTCGTGAGTACCACCAGTTCCACCAGCTAAACTGGAAAAGCTCCCCTGATGTTTTATGGGGTTATTAGGCACGTTTTATTAAACAAGAAAATGCAATCTTAATTTAAGGTTTGATTTAGTGGCTTCTAGTTTTTTTTTATTTAAAACAGCAACAATCTTACAGTGAAATTTAAAAGCAAAGGAATCACCACAAAAAATATTAAGTAATTAATGATGATGGTACAATATGATAATTGTATTGAGATTCTGCTGTTAACTTGGTACTGTATGCCTTACACCTAAAAACTCTAGTACTATTATCCGAAGTGATCACTTTAGTTTATTTAAGATTAACACATCGAAATGCATGAACTAGCAGCTGCACCAATTATAAATGCAGTAGGTAATAATAATATTATCAATTAATAGCAAAGCCACAATAATTACATCAATCGGCCGGAAATTAAATGAATTAATTAATTTAATGAAAGCTACCTTAGAGCTGGGCCAATAATGTTAGATTTGTATTAAAATAATTCTAACAAGAATTATATCAATCGCCCGAAAAACAAAATATTTAATAAAATTATTAAAGCTATTATAAACCTAGATCAACAATGCTAATAAAGATAAAATAATCGGAACGATATCCCGTTAGATCCGAAGGTCTGCTGCTGGGAAGGCTGCAAGCTCAGCAGCGAGCCAAAGATAGTGGAACCCGGTAGGGGTACCCGGTCGTGAAACCTTGTAATGGCTTCTGGCCCGGCAGTAAAATCTTGCAATTGGACCCGGTAGTAAAATCCTGTAATAACCCAATACTAATTAGACCAAGTCCCTTACTCAAATGAGTAAATTATAGTCCTCTTGCATATATATTTTTAATATCAAACAAATCACCCCAAAAATTATCAAATGATTTTCAGTAACCGTCACTTTACATAACATAAACATGGTTTATGTAGAAATATAAAAGGTGCAAATGAGTTGAATATAAAAATAAATGAACCACCCCTAAATAATAGAAACTTGCCCATATGATCAAAACTAAAGTCATATTAAAAAAAAGTTCAGATATAATAAAAGGAAAAAGGTAAACTATCCCATAGAATGCAATGCAACTGGTGGTCGTTGTAAAAAAACAACACAGATAAGAGCAATTAAATTATTAAATTAGACAATTTTTTTAGCAATATTTACCTCACTCGAGTTGGAAGATTGCCTGGAGGGTCAACTGCTTCGGTTTTATAAGATGAGCTCGGAAAGCCTCTAGAAATAATGGAAAATAACCTTTACCGTCATGGCGACCCTGTGCCGGCAGGCAGTAAAAAAAATAATTCCAGAAAAAATCTTACCTAGTTTAGTTATTTAAATCCCGGGAAATCGGTCGTGTCAAAACACAAACTAGGAACTCAACCCAATGTCCCCTAGAAGAATAGTATAAAACGCAATACTTGCTGAGTCACCTAACTACACTTGAGCAAAACACTTCCTCTATTCCCGGTAGGTATTTCTAGAAGAACGAGATCATCGGTTTCATCAATTTGTCTTTGCTACTTCCACGGAATCAAAGGAAAAATATGGTAGGGCCGAGAAATGAAGAAAAAGGCGATACGAGAAATACTTCTAAGTTTTCGTTTTCTATTGTTGTAAAACGACTGCGGAAGCCACAATAATTAATGAGCTAAAATTTAATTTTTTAATAAATAATAGGAATAATTCCTAAATGAAATAATAAACCATTAAAATACAACAATTATTCTCGAATTAACAAGTAAACAAGAAAGCAGCAGTAGTATCTCAAAGTAAATCAGTGATCCCACAAATTAATGCCATATCAGCCTGAGATAAGTGATATATTCAAACCGAAAGTAGCATATGAATTCGATCGATCGATGATCGATCTAACGAGGTAGGTTATGAACTCAGTTCTTAGAAATACAGAACTGCCAGTAAACATAGTTATTGTAATATAAATAAGCAAAGTTAAACTAATAACATAATATCTTATTTTAATTGTTTGATCAAACCTAAGCGAGCCACAGTGTATTATCCACTAACATAAAGACAATCGCAAAGTGCTGGAGGACAACATAAGAAAAAAGATGATTCAGAGTAGTAGAGAACAGTATTATAAAAGCTAGTACATATTATGTAGTTCTAACCGTATGTATAATAAAATTAATTTACATTAATAAATGCTGCAACGGGAAGTCCATTAAGCTTATTGACAGCAAATCAAATTAATGAATTTATAATTAATTAACCGGAGTGGATAATACTCAATAATTCTTACCACAAAATATAGAATCTTTTGTTGCTAAATGCAGCATATAAAATAAAATTTAAAATCTTCTACAGTGGTGAAATCAGACTGTTACAGGAGGCTGCCAATCTAGGAGAAATTAATGATGATGAAATCGAGTATTTAATTTGGGACAACATTTTACTAAAAAGCGATTATTTGCAAGAAGGGGTATGTTTTTCCTTGGATGATATGCCTGAAAAATTAAGGTAATATTTGTTCATAATTTTTCAGGGGTAACTGCCCAATGCATTTTATTAAGAACACTAGCTTATCCCAACAGACAAAGAGAGCTAAGTCATACCTTTGTTTTCTCAGCTCAATTTCTATCGCAAATAATAAAAGCCACAATAAAAATATAATAACTGAATATTGTGGCGGACTTTTAAGTAACTTCAATAATTTAAGATAGCTGGATGGAGAGAAATTGAAGTATTATGCACAAGTAAGTAAATCTTACTACATACATTTTTTAAGCGTTCATATATTTTTGGGGCCAAATGTTTAATATTATGTTTGTTTTAATTTGGGCTGTTCATGCAATAGGAGGAGCTGGTAAGAATTGTTGTAGGTTTTATTGATGGCACAGCCCGACAAATATACCGACCGTCAATTATTATTTATTTATTTATTTATTATTTCAATTCCTTCATACAAAAATTTCAGAAGAAACATAGTATGCGTCATAAGTGTATACTGTATAAAAAACCTATTCTAACATATAAAATAAAACGTAAAACAACTAGACAATAATGTAAATAACAAACACACCATGTTTACTAATTAAAATGCACTTTATTTAGGTTAGGTTACCCTACTTTAAGTCGAGATTAAAAAAATCTGAGTGTGTATATACCGGATTTTGAATTAATATTTCTTTTATTGTTTGCTTAAATTTTATAGTAGTATTTATTGATTTTATCCGATCTGGGAGCCTATTAAAAACTTTTAAACTCATATAGGTAGGGCTTCCCTGAAAAAGTGCAGTAGAGTGTCTGGCCATACTGAGGTTATTGTTAAACTTTGTTTGCATTCCCGAATTAATTTGAGAATTTTTTACGAAATAATGTTGGTTGCTTTTATAAAAAGTGAGCAGTTTATAAAAATACAAAGAGTACACGGTCGTGAGCCTATATTTCTTGAACAAGGGAGCTGCATGTTCTATTACATCTGCACCATCCAAATAACGTATCATGCGCTTCTGGAGAACTAGGATCCTATTTATTTCCGATGAGGCACCCCACATTTGTATACCGTAGGACAATTTGCTCTGTATGCACGCATGAATATATCTTAGAACCATGCTTTTATCAACTTGTCTACAAAGATTATTTACGACAAAACACCCTGTTGCCAAACTTTTAGCAAGTTTGTCAATGTGTAGATGCCAAGTTAAGTTGTTTAGTGTTTTCTTCGATTCTTATCGATTTATGATTAGTTTTCATTAGCGCACATTGTGGTAGTTTATTACTATGTTTATTTATTTTGAACTGCATGGCTACAGACTTTCCCGTGTTAAGCAAAAGCCCATTTTGTATGCACCAGTCTGAAAAGTTTTCTCAATAGCATTAGAGAATTCTTTGTTTTTAATTATAATTGATGTGTCGTCTGCAAATTGACAGACGTGTATATCTGATGTTAAACCTAGATAATTTGACAGGTCATTACTAAATATTAAAAAAAGTAGAGGTGAGAGTATACCACCTTGGGGGACTCCATATTTTGTATTGAAGCTATCTGATTTGTGGGGATAATTTACATAATCGCCTTTTAAGTTGTTTATTTGAACGAACTGTTGTCTGTCAGAAACATATGATGTTAACCATTTTAAGGGGGGACCATAGGTTCCATTTATTTTAAGTTTAGATTCGAGTATTCTGGACGTAAACGACATCGTTGCCTAAAATTTCAATCAGTTATATGCCCCGATGGTATCATTGCAAGTTTAAAAGAAGCCTACCAAGGAAGGAGACATGATGTTGGAATCTTTCGCGAATCATTGTTATATACTGAATTAGAACACAAAGCTGTGTTTGAAGAGAATGGAAAATATTCACCCTTTGTAGACCTATGGAGCTATTACTGACACCACCAGCACTATGCTATATTATCAGCTTCTGATTGGTGGGTTAACGTTACTTTAGAGTATTGTTAACTCTTCATGCATGGCCATCCGCTCACTTCGCTCGCTACAAGGCGCAACCAAACAAAACTAGCTGAAACTAACCCAAATTTACAAAACGAAAACAATTATAACCTAAAAAAATAAAGAAAACATGTCTTGCCCCCCGACGGGTACTGAACGCAAACGCAACGTCCACAATTCAAACACAGAATCTAACCACGAGGCCATTTGGACCTGCTGGACTCAACTGACTGGATCGTAGATAAAGTGAAAATGACGTTAATCCACCAATCAGAAGCGTCTAATATAGCATAGTGCCGTATGACTGTAAAGGATCCATTTCATGGAACATTTAAAGATTTACTCTCTCATCAACAGCAATTTAATCAATCCATGAGAAATTTACGGGTTTTCGTTAAATGGGATTTTCAAAAAGTAGTATGTTACAGTTCAAAATTTGGCCCCTAAATCTTTCCTAAAATTGCATAAATAATAACTACTTATTCTATGCAGTTTTATCCATATCTTAAGTGAAGGCACCAGACCAGGGCGATAATATATTTAAATGGTCCCCATCATTTAGCGTAAGCAGAAATTAACGGTTTAATTTAGATCTCTATGATCAATTTCTGCAGTGTAAACTTATAGGAAGTAGATGCATGCTTAATTTAGAGTGAACAATTTATTTCATTACTATCAGAAATTCGAATAAATATATTTTAAATGTGAATACTTAATTCTATGTTCAAATATCGCGCTATCATGGCATAAGGCATGTCGATCGTTAGTCTCATCTTGAGTTGGTTTTTCAGATCTGCGACAGCGTCAAAACATGAGCGAGTACTTGGGCATTGTTTATTTTTGGGGCAAGTTATTTTAGAATTATTTAAAGATTGCATTATTTGTCCTGCGGTATTGATTGTATTTTGATTTCCGTTGAATATTGGTGTAGAATAAATTAGTTTGTGAAAGTTTTCTAGGGGAAACGCCTTTATTCTAGCTATGCCTTGGTGACCAATCGACAGTGACTATCATCTGATGACCTATTGTTGACGGAGGTAGGTAGGTTTTTGTGTAGGAGAGTTGAGATTTTTCTTCGCGTTTTGACGACTGGCTTGGCGAGAGAAAACGTGTCTTCTTAAGTGAATATAGCAAGTTTTAAGCAATAGTTTTCGCTATCATTAATTTGGATTTCTATAACTTGTCTTAAGTGAATTCCGAGTATCTGAGTGGCAAGTATCTATTTGTCGTATATTGTGCTGAGGCACGTAATTTTCAACATTGAAACTTCACTACATCTTTACTTTGAGGGATTTCTTACCCTCGAAAGACCGTAGAACATCGATCTCCATTTTATGTGTCTATGCCGACTGCCGTTTTGCATTCGGAAAAAAACTATGGATATTTTCTTGAAATCTGATGAAATTGGAAGAGCCTCTTCTTTGTGCAGCCCGACTGAGGTACTCAAAAATGTAGAGAGAGTTTCCTTTGTCTTCTCTGGCGGTTAGATATTCTCTTTGCTTCATTATTGGTGGCATTGTATCCAGCGTGTTTTAGAACATTTCCCATATCATACATTTTAAAGACCTATCTAGTTCCAGTGTCCCTCTAAGAAGTTATATCAGCAACCTAGGTCTACACATCTCTTGGCTACGTTATAAAGATAATGTAAGTAAATTTTCTTTCTTTTCTTTTCGTATATAAGTAGATATATAAAATTTTTCATACCGAAATTATTTTTGGTGATTTTATCACGTAAACTAAAAGTATGGTTTGGTATTTTATAACCCGGGGGCACCATGGTAAGATGTAACTATACTTATTTACTGCCTGTTAATACTGATATTTCGTATCAAATTCGATATAGTTTAAGTGACTATGAATATGAATATTGATCGACGTCTATCCTAGACCTTGTATAAACTAATCTTATGATATTATAAAGTCATTTAATTACTTGGCAAAAATCATTTTGTTAAAAATTAAGATCCATCAGCATTATTTTACCTGTAGAAGACCGTTGTATATCTACCTATATACAGGGTGTTTCAAAAACATGCGCCAACGCTCGGCCGGAGATTCATCATCCAAAATTAAGAAAAAAAGTTGTTATAAACGTAGGTCCGGAAATGCTTAGTTTTCAAGATACAGGGTGTTGAACATTTAAAAAAAATTACTGTAAATATCCTTTGTTCGATTTTGTTGAAATTTGGCAGCGTTATTTACAGTGATAAGGGGCAAACTTTTCTTTAACTAGATTAAAATAATCAAGTCCAGTGGCGTCCCCGAAGGCACCTTGTCGAATATTTTTGTCGAAAAAAATGTACGCCACTGACTTTTTTGCAACTTTTATATTTTTTTATCATTAAGCCACTAAAAATAATTTTTTTTGTCTCTTGAGTTGTTTTCATATCGTACCTCGTTTTCGAAAGAAAAAATAAAAAGCATATTATTGCATATTCCTGAACAACAAAAACAGGCACCAAGATTATTTCATAAAAGCAGAAGACAGATCACCTCTACTTGTAAGAGGAGTGGGTGATTCACTTTCTTTTTTTTTAAATTTGCACGTTTATCATTAATTAAGACAAGTTGAATAAAAATACTAGACTAAAAGATTAGATACTTAATTATCAAAAACTTACTAATTAACAATTGTAGTGAAATTATTCATATAACCAAACGAAAATAAAATAAAAAGGAAGGAAAACATCAGGTAATCTTTTTTAACAAGTTGTCAGTTAATATTTGCTGAGATTGTGGTAGATGGTTACTAATTTTTTCCCCTTACGCTTCTGCTTTTCTCTAATCTAAGCCTCTGTTTACTTATAAAATTGTTTATGCATGTATAGGTAGGTATATGGCCTACTTCGTTAATATATCGAGTTTTCTTTTTTTATTTTTTTTTTAAATGGTCGTTATTTTTAGCGCAATAATCATCTGAAAATGGGGTTTGGAAATACTTTTGAGAATTATGTTTAAAACGTCTTTTCCATTGTGATTAGCGCATCCATCGAAATGTGAGACATGTTTTTGTTCAATACAATATTCCAAAAGAAGCATGAACCCTTTATAAGTGTCTAGAAAATATGTCCTCAAATTCATTTATTAAATAATTAAAGATTATGTAAGTTACCTATACAACATTTATAACTTGGGGATATAAAAGTCCTCCACGATTTAACTTATTAATGAGATCAAAATTGTCCTAAACAATAAATTGCTCGTCATTACCAATTTTTGTCACATTATAGTTTTTTTAACGTAATATAGTAAAAATAACCACCTAAATATATAATTACCGGCAATACATCTTTGGTATCCTAAAAGTGATCATCATGTTTTATACTCAGGTAACGTTAACAGGGCCAAACTGCGAGGCTAAAGTGTTAATATAGTTTGAATTCTAAATCTGTTCTCTGTTTCATATAACTGTTACACAGAAATATGCTAATGACCACTTGCCATTTGCCTATATTTACCAAATCTATCTTCAAGAGGGTCTGTTTGAAATTTCCAATCCTTTGTAGTTTAAATGAGCGGGTTCCGATACGTTATAATCAGTTATGCATAAACCTTGTCGTGACGTTCACTAAAATTTTCCGTGTCGTTATGCGACCTTGGAAACTCACTGTCAAGAAACCAAAGTATTCATCTGAACCGGCTCCGATACGTTATAGGCAAATATAAAATTTCTGGTTAGTCTTCGTTAGTCTTCAAAAGTCGGTTCGTTTTGGCTAGTTTTAACTTACTTTAATTTGTTTAATCTATTTCGATACATTTTAGTCCGTTTTGGTGCTTTTGGTTACTTTCGATTAGTTTTGGTTAGTCATTCAATAAACTTTCCGATATGTTATAACCAATTTTAATGTTTCTGGTTAATTTTGGTTAGTCGCCAAAATTCGGTTAGTTTGTTGTAGTAGTTGCTATATTTTAAACTTACTATAATATTTTTAATCTGTTTCGATACGTTTTAGCCATATTCGATTCGTTTTGGTTAACTTCGTTAACTTACTTTAATATTTTTAATCTGTTCCGATACGTTTTAGCCTTTTTTGGAGCTTTTGGTTACTTTCGGTTAGTTTGGATTAGTCGTTGAATCAACTGTCGGTTAGTTTCAGTTAGTTCCAATTTATTTTAGTAAATTGAACCGGATCCGATAGGTTATAACCAATTTTAATTTTTGTGGTTAGTTTTGGTTATTCGCCAAATTTCGGTTACTTTGAGTTAGTTTTAACTTACTTTTATTTTTTTAATTTGTTCCGATTCATTTTAATCCTTTTTGTGCTTTTGGTTACTTTTAGTTAGTTTGGGTTAGTCGTTCAATAAACTTTCGGTTAGTTTCAGTTAGCATTAATTTATTTTTGTCATTTGAACCGATTCCACCCTCAGAAACAGACTAGCACGATCTCTCACGTATATAACGCCATGTGCCAAATGTAGCATGCACTTTTTCGTGATTTGATACCCCATAATAGGAAAACAAAAACATTTCCAATGTTAATAACATGCTTCGTCAGTTGATTTTTAATTTATTTTAGTTTTTTTAGTTTTAAATATGCTTTTTTAGTTCTAAATATGCTTTTGCAAGAATTGCACTTAATTCGATGCTTTTTAGGCTCATTATCATGTATTTTATAATAAAATAAATATTTTTACAAAACTTTCAATAAAACATGTAATTATTTAGTTTAATAATTTGATAATCGATATTTCTTATTGGTGTATGAAATGCACCGCGCGTGTACATATTTGCCATTATAAGGCGCCTGTAGTTAAAGATTAAAAATAAGAAAACAATAAGCATCTTGAACTTTTACTCAAAAGTCTTTGGTCTAATTTATTCTCATTTTAAACGATCAATCTCGAGCTAAATATGTTCCCCTTCCCAACTTTGTCAGCTCAAACATTCGTGCCTTCCGAAAGCAAGATGAATTAAGTCGTCCAAGCCACAAATTAGCTGTTTGAGTTTTCTTAGAATTTTTTCGTCTGCACTTTGTGTCCTCTTTTATGGTATCCGATTTATGTCTTTGAGATAAAATAAAGCTTCTTCTCTTAAATTCACCTTTGAGAACAAACGGCTTCTAATGAGAACCGTTTTTATGTTTTAACAGATTGGAGCTTAGCTGAGGTATAACAGAATATTTTAAATATATATCATCGCAGATGGTAAATTGGAAGAGGTAATTAGGTAAAACATTGACATTCACTCATGTAAAGAAAATGTTTATATAAACTGCTGGTCATTTGCTTTCGAACAAGGAAAAATTCGCCTAAGTTTAAAACTATTTTCTTAACTAGATGTGATATCGACCACCGGTTTTTAATGGTTAATAGATTTGTGCCTTAGGAAAAAACTATTAAACAATTTTATAAACAGGTTGTCAAAGAAAACGATGAGTTTTGCTCCAATTTTAATAGCATGTAACTTTCATAATATATTTTTTTAAATTTTGTCACTGTACGTCAGTTGAATCACTGATCCATAGCAAAGAAGGTAGTCCGTAAAATTTTTGATATCTACTGTATTTTAAGAAATATCGATTTTTTTTGTCAAACCTAGCTTTTTTTCAAGGTTTTGGTAGGTAGGCCCCACTATGCGTTGTATTGTGCAAGCTTTGTAAGTGATATTATTATACCTTATGAAAAGTTTGTTTATGTTCTGTAAAAATACCTAAATGTTGTCATGTGCAGTGGCGTACTTATGATCACTTATATGTCTATAAGCCTTTCTGGGGACACAATGAGCCCGCTCAAGTGGCCTAAGTGCGCAAGTGGCTAGCATATCTATGCCTCACCACCCCTTCCTTATCCTTATCCGCATGGAAAAAAGGCTATTCTTATTATAAGATTATTAATCTTAAGTCAACGTTAAACTGCATTTCCTATGCCGCAAGGATAGTTATACTTCAATTCAATAAAGCGTTATTCTTATTTAGTAAGATTAAGTCAGTACTGATTTAAGAAGAGCAGATACTTAAAACATGTATAGGGGTATTATTGTTTCATGAAGATTTTTGCATTTATGTTATACTTATATTATTTATTCATCCATCAACGGGACTAGCCCAATATTAGTGTACAAGTGTGGTAGTAAAATTAATAATATAAAAATAAAACAATAATAAAATTAAACAAATAAGTAAGTAAGATTAATACTAGTGCAAAATAAAATGAAAGAACAAAAGCAAATATTAGAAAAAGAAATAATGAAATATTAACAATTCAAAATTAACATGAACAGAGCAAAAGTTTCAATCAATACAATTCGATATTGTGAAAGTATACAGTTCAGGGAAATATAGAAGAAATGTAAGTCATATTACAGATATCCTCAAGTCAGCAAGAAACTTGTTGTAAGAAATGCCGAAAAAGTCAATATCAATCGAATTAGCGATTCGTAGAATGCGCGTGATGGGCGAATTTGTACCGTAATTAGTTCTGTGATACGGTTGGACAAAGATATTGGTGTTTCGAGTGCAACGGGGCGGAATATGAAAGGTAATGTTCATAGGCAAATGGGGATCGTAGGCTCTATAATTAATAAGGTTAAATAAAAGCTTAAGGTCGTGATGTCTCCGACGCAAGGATAGGGTGTTTATATTAATATATTAATATATTATAATCCCAGATTTGAGTAGATAATATTATCAGTGGGTATGTGCTGTTTATGGTACATATCGAAGGAATTTCCTCTGGATTTGTTCGATTTTGTTTATATGAGCAGCATAGTAGTGTGTTCAGATGGAAGAACAATATTCCAAGTGAAGCCTAACCAAGGAACAATAAAGGATTTTTAGGGCATTGACATTAACAAATTCTGAGGTAGTTCGCTTAATAAAATCCATTACAGATAATGTTAATGTGGGGAACAAATGACAAACTAGTATCAAGGGTGACGCCTAAGTCGCGGACTGTTTCAACTACTGAAAGTTCTTCACCGAGAATGCTATAATTAAATATAGTAGGGTTTTTGGAGCGATAAAATCTCATAACGTGACATTTCTATATATTTCCGTCCATGCAGTTAATTGCACACCATTGACCAAGCAGGTCAAGCTGGTTCTGCAGGTGCATAGCTTCGACGAATGATGATATCTTCATAAAGATTTTTAGGTCGTCGGCAAACAGAAGACTGGATGCAAATGAAAAATTCTTGGTTATATCATTAATTAAAACATTAAAAAGCAGGGGTCCTAAATGAGACCCCTGTGGCACCCCAGAAGTGACAGCCATCTGCTTGGAAATTAAATTTCCCGTGCGAACACAGAAAGATCTATCACGGAGGTAGGATGAAAGCCAGGCCAAGAGGCATCCACTCAAGCCAACAGATGCAAGCTTTGCTATGAGGATTTTGTGGTTGACCCTGTCAAATGCCTTGTAAAAATCAGTGTACACCGTGCCCATCTGATACCCGCCTTCCAAGGCGCCCGAAAGAAAATCAACATACGAGATTAGATTAAGCTCCGTAGATCTCTTCTCCCGGAAGCCACCTTGTACATCCAGAATCATTCCACCCAATTCGGACGTTAGGTAGTCAGTAATAGGGCATTTGAAAAGTTTTGCTGTACTCAGTATAGATATAAACCGATAATTTTTTTATATTCGATTTGTCCCCAGATTTATAAATTGGCATGACATAAGTCAGCTTCCAATGATTTGGAAAGATTTATTAAAAATGAAATACAATGGCCTTGCGAGTATGAAACAACAAAACCTAAGAAGCCTTGGAGACACTCCATCAGGTCCAGGGCCCTTGTTGATGTCGAGACTGGAAAGTTTGTTGAATATGTCTGATATGGGAATTTAACAGTGGTTAAGGTTTTTAATATTTAAATAATCTTGATTAGCAACAAAACTATTAGGATTAGATTTGTTTGAGAATACACTCGAAAAATAGGAAGCACATAGATTTGCCATATCAGGTCCGGAGCTAGACGATAATTCGTTTAAGTGCATTTCTCTCGGTAGTCCAGGATGTTGTTTCTTAGCGTTAATGAAGTTCCAAAAAACGGTGATGTTATCGAGTAAGGATATTTCAGTATCGTGCACAAAATCTGCACGACATGATGGGGCAAGCATTTATTTTTTTGTGGTACAAACAAGTCTATGGCTGTGTAAAGAATTTCATAAAAAATTCTAATCATAGTATCTAATGGTTGATCTGCGTTATACTTTAAGTAAACATAATGCAAGTTCTTTAAAATGGAATATGTTCTTAAAATAAGTATAATTTGGATTTAAATCAAAAACAACTATTCTGTCTGTAAACATACGGCGTGCTTCAATGAAATGCAAAATTATATTTTATTGGGCGGTTGTTTTTCGTGTGAAATAGTTAAACGTGTTTAAAAATGGAAGAACTATTGAACTAAGGCCCGCTGGGGGCCACTCCTTCTGAAATTGATCCTACTATATCCTAGGTCATGTATTTAAAATATTAATTTATTTATATTAAACTTTTTTTCGTATAAACTCTTAAACGTTATAAGCTGTGACTGCCTCCTATTTTTTAATTTTAGTGTATGACATCGTTATTGCGATAAAGTTTTAGCCTAGTTCTCTCATCAGATGTTTCGAGGCAAAAAATTGGTGGAAAAAGCTATGGCAATGCAAACAAAATAATTTCTGTGACACATCTTAACCAAATGATGAGCCAATTTTACCAAGTGAAACCGCGTCGATAAAGGATGAAATTTGGTTGCGTACACCGTCAAATACGTCACATTCATTAAATTTCGGCTCTATACAGCGCAATTTAGATGTACCTTTTGAGTCCACATTACCAAAATTTTAAATTTTATCTAATGATGAATCTAAATTAGTAAATAAGATAACTTTATCTTGTGAATTAATTAAAATCATTAATTAAATATCACCCTGTCGTAAGTTTGAACTTGAACTTGAAAAATGTTATATAAACATTCACTGTTAACTATAAACAACTTGAGCAGTCGACGGGAGCGACTTTAATCCTTAATGATGCAGCCATCAGCATTTTGTAACTTATAAATACGCAGGCAAACGCCAAGTTCATCAGGCTTTCGGGTCTCTCAAACCGCTCTTACCTAAGCTGGATGAACGTATGCAGATGTATACGGCATTTAGGGGCTACTAAAAATATAAGAGAGAGTCGAATTTGTGAAGTATCAGAATTTCCAGTAAAGGGATAGTTTTTGGGGAGTTTTAAAAAGTAGTGAAAGTGCCTTAGCAGTTTGTGATAAACTTAAAATACTTACCTAATAAATATCAGAACAAATACCTAAATAAAAGACAACTCCGCTCACATAAACTTTATTAATAAAACAGTGACGTCACTATGCCAAAGAAACTTTAAAATAAGCCACCCTCGCTTGCCAAGTGATTTAATTTGAGCATCGTAACACTCATAATTCGTCTACGTCACATCTAAAATAGTGACGCCAAGCAATTTAGTGTTAATTGGGCCTAGTGCCGCGATCTTAATGAATCTACGTTACAACAACAGTAATAACTTAAATTAAACATCAATATCAAGTAAATCATTAAGTAATTAAACATTTAATAAACGCAGGCTAGGTTAGTTTAGCTATTGCATAAAATCTAAGCACATATTGGTTCGAATCACGCGCCGAGGTACGGCCAAGTGCTGCCATCTACAGGCGGTCTGCGACACCAAAGACAGAGTACGGACACGTGCTGCATCCACGGACGCTCGCCGAAGTACGGGCGGTCGAGATCACAAGCGCCATCTAGGGGTCCTTGTTCATACCTGGAACAAAGAAAGAAAGAAGGTAACTACGTTGTGGGAGCTGCTTTATTTTTGGCGAAGGTGCTAGTGAGTACCGAAAACACAAATATAGTTAATTATATGGAACATACATCAAAATGGAGCAATACAACAGATTTGTATAGGAGAAACTAAAGGAAACCATGGAGCAAGCAGGAGAAACAAGTGAAGAGGACGAAGAGAGGAAACATATAATTATATGGAACAAGTGCTCAAGTAAAAGAAGAATTTAAGCAACTAAGAAAAAAAAAACAAAAATTAGGAGAGACCCGAAGCTTCAAAATGTAAATAGTGTAAACATAAAACCCAAGTGCTCACAGAAAATGATATATACAAAGCACTTAGGAGGTTAAAATATAAATAAGAAAAATATATATTGAAACATAGAAAATATATAGTGAAACATAGCATAATATAAACTCGAGTGTTAATAAGATAAATATATAAATGAAAACACTTAAGATGTTAATAAACTGAATATAGATTAATAAACATTATATAATAGGACATTGCAGGATTTATGAAGAAACATGAAGTTAGAAGAATGAATTAGGTGAATGTTAGCGAGAAGAGTAGTAAACTATGTATACAACTTAAATAGGTGAGGCGAATGTGAAGATATATACAGTAAAGCACAAGTAAATGTGAGTTGCCATTAAAATTGTGTATTGAGAGTATATACAGAAAGAATAAATGTGTATACGAGGAAGTATTATAAAATAAAGTGTTCTCCGGCCTAAATAAGGTTGCAACGACGGATGGTCTAAAAGATAACGTCACAGCAAAAATTTAAGGCATGGAAAAGTGGAGCATATAGGGACTGAAGTACAGTGGCGTGCAGTGCCATTTAGGAGAGGGTAGGCAACATAATAGAAAATGATACAGAAGGAGTAACCCCGCGGCAGGCGCCGCCGTAGGTAGAAGTTTTTTTCAGGTGCCACGTCCAAAAACGTCCATTTTGAGGCTACAAAAAATGTAGGCATAAAGCCTTTTCAATTCGAGTGTCGCCAAAACTATGCAAAGAAAACGCGTTGTAAATGGTTAGTAGACTGGCCTTGTTTTTCTGAGACATTTGACACGTTATTTAAATTAATATACCCACGTTTACTCTACAATTTCCTTCTTTACCAAAGGGTAAGCATAGCCAACAATACATTTTAATTTTATGAGGACACCTGCAGAGCCACTAATAATTGTCATGGATTTTTTTATTAAAATATCGAGGTTTTCTTTCTAACCAACAAAACTAACCCACAAAGAAAACAACAACCTCTTGTAGGTACTAAACTAATTAAACTTTCAAAACTATAACTAAAAGCGCAGGCCGTCAAATCCCATTCTCACACATGGAAAAGGGAACCTGAGATTATTCTTATTTATGGCTGGCCAATGCCGGTGTTGTATTATCGGGTTTCAGTTTCTTGCAAAAAAATGCATGGCGTTATTAATACCCAGATATCGAAATATTAATAAATTTAGGGATGCCCCATGTACTGTAATTTTAAACATTATTAAATAACAAAGCTTTCTTCACCAAACCCTGTAATGATGTAACCGGTAATCGCTTTCAAACCAATTACTAAAGCGCAAAAATCCAATAACAATATGATCCTTGGTAAAAAAGAATGTCTATCAAATCAAAATATTAATTAAAGAGAGCACATTTTAGCAACAGCACTTATCGTTGCGTGGCGTCGGCCCGGACTATCTTCACATGCTTTATCTCTTTTCTTTTTATGTAAAGTTTCATTTGACTGCCTTTTTTCAAGCACTGCTTTTCACTTCCATAGTAAATCCAGTATTGACGGTATAAATGCATGCCATTCGGTTTGTTATGGAATGCTTTTTAGCGGATTGCCGTCAGAGAATATTATTCCGTTTAATATAGGTAGCGTAATATGAGTGGTAGACTGTGATGTTTTTCTATAATATAATTAATATTTTAATTGGCGCTTAAGATAAGCTTTTTAAATTTGGATTATACTTATTAGTAAAATTGTAATTTATATTA
Source organism: Pissodes strobi (assembly GCA_016904865.1). Lineage (NCBI taxonomy): Eukaryota > Metazoa > Arthropoda > Insecta > Coleoptera > Curculionidae > Pissodes > Pissodes strobi. The sequence goes on along the minus strand of MU182571.1, from coordinate 269,109 downwards.
TCGGGATTAAAATTAAATGGGAAAATATAAAAAATGTCAAAACATCAGGGTAGGCAATGCATTTGTGCTTTCATTGTGTGCACGCCACTGCTGAAGTAGCTACGCTAACGTTCAAGGAAGCCGAAGCAAATATTTTGGTACCCAAGAAGCTCAAAGTTCCAAAGTGAAATCTTACACAAGCAAGAAATGTTTATGTAAAGCATTAAGAAGATAGAAAAAGTATACATAAGTTGTTTATGTAAAGTGAGAAGAAATATAGAAGAAGATGTTTATGAGATAAGAAGATGCATACATAGTGAGGAAATATATAAGCAATAGTTGTTTATGTAAAGCATACATAAGGTGAAATAATAGAGAAATATATAAGCAAAAGATGTTTATATAATGTGTGAGAGCATAAGTGGATATATAAATAATATAATGTTTCTCTGTCCTACACAATTTACATAAAGCTAGTCATGTAATAAAGCAAAGATACATAGCATAGCATAGATACATAGAATACCGAATAAATAGCAAAAATAGATATGGAAAATAAATATAGAATAAGGTAAATATATGGGAAAATGTAGATGTAAGCGATACCAAGAAGTGTATAGAAAAGCAGTAAGAAATTGTAAATAATGTATATACAACCTTACCTTGAGAACATGTTGCATGGATCACAATCCAGGACCAGTCAGGAGCCATTGGAAAGCACCAATCGAGTCCATACAGGACTTAGCCATTCGAACAATCACTAGCAGAAGTATCCCCATTCTTCGACTAGGGATTTCTAGAAGATTAAAAAGTATAAGAAATTATAATATATACCTGCATCAGTAGACAACGAATTAGGTAATTGAAAAAATAATTGAATAATAACAAACCTTAAATCAAATCTTGCCAAGTATCTAATATTGCCAAAAATCATATTTACGATACTTATATTTGATTGTGTTCTTTAGCCCATCCAATGCCAACACACACATGAAGAAGCAAATCAAGTCGATGCCATTTTACCACGCCTTTCAAGGAACAAAGAACTGAAAGAACCCACTACGACTTGTATCAGCTACGAAATCAAAAGGGACAACTACGAGCGCCATCTACCAGGCTTTGCGTAAACAAGCAGTCCGCAACACAAAAGCAAACTACTTAAATGGAACGTCCGACAGCCGGCAGCAAAGGAATCTACAAACAACGACTTATTCAGTCGCTAAAAAGCGTAACGTATAATTTTCGTTTATTAAAGCTAATTTACATAATAATTACTGTAAATGAAATTTGAATATCATTATTATAAAGTGACGCAAGATCGCATTGCAAGTCAATAACTTGAGAAAATAATAAGATTCATAAAGTCATAAATATGATATGTTGCATAATTTCTAAAAGTGGCATGTTGAATTAAGTCAGCAAGTAAAATAAATTGTGTCATTTGATATACCAATATCAGCTAGTTTTGGATAGGTCAAGAAATATAACTGAGTCAATAAAGTATTATAATGATGTTAGTAAATATTTTATACATAGACGGGAAGTCTATATACTATATAGTTTTGATAAATTTGTAAATAATGTATTTAAAAATAAGAAGTAAAGAACAAGGGCTGAATAGAATATAGACAGAACCGGCTTTTTCAAATTTTATTCTAGCAAGAAATAAGTATAACATACCGTAATATTGTTTATATAGGATAGGTATTTTATTTTTAGACAGAGCCGCAATAAGTTGATTTTTAATGCCGAAGGAAAAAATTCATTATCTTTATAGATATACCCCATTAACAGACCTTTTCCCAAAACTAACAGCTATAAAGGCAATGAATTAATATCACCTCTATTGGGATGGACGCATCTTAATAGAGGAGATATCATATGAAAGGCAATTTATTGTCCATAGACATAAAAACCTAGTTTTAAAAATGGTATTATAAGCCAGTATAAAAAGAAAAGCAATGCTCTCAAAACGGATAGATTTGCACTAGATATAAGGTATAATAGATCAATAAGCTTAAAGAAATCAAATCGAGAGAGTTTTTATCATATATAATTAGTAATAAGTTAAAGACAGAACCGTATTTAAATAATACGTTGGTCACGTAGTTGCTTTATTAACACAAACGTAAAACGTTATTGGCCATAGAAGCAAATAAATTTTGAAATAATACATCTCCAGTAAACAGCCGGGTTTATCAAATTATGATTTTGTTAATAAGGCAACAAAAAACGTCACAAATAAGAAAACATAGGATAAGATTATAACATTATTAGTATAACTTGTAAAACTATTTTTCTTTTGTTACATGTACCTATAACTAGCACAAAGAGCGAGGCAAACCACACAAGAACTTACTACATGAAATGGAAATGGGTGGATCTAAGTCAGAACAAGTCCACTGACGAAATATATATTAAATTATAATAAATTTAGGTGCAATACAGTATGTCTTCTCGAATTGAGATCGGTTTTCTCTCTTGTAAAGCAAACCAGTCAGGTTAAAACGTTGGGGACCAACGTTATCAGGGAGGGGGAATGTGTGAACTAATTAAAATCATTATTTAAATATCACCCTGTCGTAAGTTTGAACTTGAACTTGAAAAATGTTATATAAACATTCACTGTTAATTATAAACAACTTGAGCGGTTGACGGGAGCGACTTTAATCCTTAATGATGCAGCCATCAGCATTTTGTAACATATAAATACGCAGGCAAACGCCAAGTTCATCAGGCTTTCGGGTCTCTCAAACCGCTCAGTCTAGTTGCGAGGCAGTACACAGGTACGTCTACTTCTAGCTGTTCTATCCCACAACCCCCATAACTGGGAACACTTATGCACAGGTATAAGGTTGTTAGGTCCTTACCTAACCTGGATGAACGTATGCACAGGTATGCGGCATTTAGGGGCTACTAAAAGTATAAGAGAGAGTCGAATTTGTCAAGTATCAGAATTTCCAGTAAAGGGATAGTTTTTGGGGAGTTTTAAAAAGTAGTGCAAGTGCCTTAGCAGTTTGTGATAAACTTAAAAGACTTACCTTATAAATATCAGAACAAATACCTCCTCACAACAACTCTGCTCACATAAACTTTATTAATAAAATAGTGACGTCGCTTGCTAGACAAACTTTGAACTAAGCCTCCCTCGAGAAGACATGCATTTCATATTAATTGGGTATAATGTAAACTCTTAATTCATCTATAATATTAAACACGCCTTTATTAGTATACAGTCTAACCGTTGTTAAGTTTGTTTGTAAATAAACTTGTTACTGTGTTTATCGATGTGTCTCCTTTATTATCTCTTCTCAATTTGACGTAGTGCGTTCCTAAATCTGAGTTACTCTCCTACACGCCACAGATAAAAAATACAATTCGTGACAATCTAATGCTGAGCCTATAGAGACCAATTTCACACTGTATCTTATCATTAGATGAGCTTACTTTAATACTTGAGCCTACTTCGCTATACCTCAGCCTATATTACTACCAGAGCCGAGATCACCAAATAAACATACTCAACCAAATTCTGAATTTGTGCACATACCTCACCGGTAGTAAATATATGAATAAATCACTGAGATTCTCGTCAACAAGTTCATCTTTTTAAACCTCTTCTTCAAGTACACCTTCTAGTTTGTCGACCTCTTCAAATTCATGTTCACCTACAAAATCGGCTCTTCAGCAAAACATTTGGCTTCATCGAGACTTTTTGATAATTATGTTTTAAATGCTGACCCAGAGTACAAGTAGTTCTTCATCAAGTGAGTGGGTTAATGAGGAAAATTTAGCAGAATCGAGCAATGGCATGTTTCTAATAGGGTCCGGGCCAAACATGGCAAAAAACGATTACGCAAAACAGACAACTCGGGTAATAAAAACCTAAGCGTTTACGTAATTTGGGTCGAAAACATGTTGCATCCAAAATCAATGAAGATTGTCAGAACAAAAAAAATGTTGATGAAATAAAATGCCGATTGAAGTGTTCCGAAAAAGACAAACGCACGGAAAATTAATTTAAAGAGTTCTTGAGGACTTGGTAATATTGAAAGACAACGCTAATTTATTGCTGGACATGAATTGTGGCATGTTTAGAGAGGGCGCGCCGGCGTATTCGAAATCCAGACAAACCACGATAATGCAATTTATTTTTACAGTAAACATAAAAAATAAAGGTGTGCAAATTATTTTCTTAAATCACTCTAGAAATTGACTTTTCCTATTTGAATTTAATAGCTATTATTTTTCTCCTAAAAAAGACCTTTACCATTTATGCAAACAGTTTTAAAATGCACCTAATAATGAAAAACTAAAACAAAACCTAAATAAACACACTAAAGAAAAAATAGCCGAAAGTTAAAGGAAGAAGATAAAAAGCGCATCTCAAAAAATTATGTGTAGCAGCGTTTGATTTGCAAGCTGTTCTTTCAAGCCCCATAGAATATTTCTTACTCATTCATTATGAACCGAAAATTAATTCATATAATTTTACAATTTCTTAGCTCAGTACAGGCATTATAGAATGCTATTTTTGGCATGAGGGAGAAGATGGAATCGAATCATGGCTCCTAATAAGACAATTGTAGCAGAACCGCGTGTTTTCAATGCTTTCTCAATTTCCAATTGGCATATTCATCCTGTCAATTTGAATGGAACCATTAAAGAAGTGTCGTCTGCAAAGTATTTGGGCATTGTTGTGGACAAACATTTAAAGTGAGATTCCCATGTTATGTACCTGACAAAGAACATAAGGAAACTAATGTATACATTTTATACATTAAGGGAAATACTTACCCAAAAATTGCTAATCTCTGTATATAAAAATGTTGTAGAATCCTTACTTAGATATTGCATTGTGGTATGCGGTGGCTTGTACAACAAATCCCTTAAACCCCTAAATATTGTCCAAAATTATATTATCAAAGTAATGTATAAGAAGAGCAAGCTCTACTCGACGATATATATTCATATGAAATATTTGATGTTCGTTCCATTTACATTTTGGAAATATGCTATTTTTTCTTTAAACGTCAGTAAATCCGTCATTACTCGACTGTGTAGCTTTACTTTTCACTTTTCCGCCGGCGGAGGTAAGTAAAAGTGTTGTCATAGTTGGATACAAACAAACAACAAAATAAGCGCCAACAACTCGAGATTTATTAAACTAAAATTTGTATTTATCACTCAATTTATGCACTGCGTTTCTAAAAGTCACTAATTTAGGAACAAATTGGTTATTATTTAATCGAACTTACCCAATAACTGCTTATCAATACGGAATTAAAACGCAATCGGAGACGCAATTTTAAAAAATTAATTATTGTTGACAGTGTCCACTGACAGCTTTATGTTACATTACTATAGCAACAACCTGTGCCTATTCACCGACACCGGTCTAAGTCCCCTTGCGAACCCACTTATCTTTAATAATAATAATTATTATTACTATTAAAAAGAGATGTTTTTGCATTAATTTGTCGACATTTGAAGAAAAAACAGCATATTTTATTTGGAGGAAAAGTTACTTTTCCTCCATATAAAATAATATACTATTTTCTTCAAACGTCAGTAAATCCGTCATTACTCGACTGTGTAGGCGGCCGTGAAGTTTCGTTTTTCCTCCGCCGGAGCTTTACTTTTCACTTTTCCGCCGGTGGAGGTAAAAGTGTTGTCATAGCAACATAGATACAATACAAACAGACAACAAAATAAGCGTCAACAACTCAAGATTTATTAAACTGCAATTTGTATTTATCACTCAATTTGTGACTGCATTTCTAAAAATCACTAATTTAGGAACAAATTGGTTATTATTTAATCGAATTTACTCAATAACTGCTTATCAATACGGAATTAAAACACAATCGAAGACGCAATCTTTAAAAAATAATTATTGTTGACTGTGTCCACTGACAGCTTTATGTTATATTATATTCACCGACACCGGTCTAAGCAAGGCCACCTACGACCGTGGTCTAAGCCGCCTTGCGAACCCATTTATCTTTAATAATAATTAGATATTATTACTATTAAAAAGAGATGTTTTTGCATTAATTTGTCGACATTTGAAGAAAAATCAACATATTTTATTTGGAGGAAAAGTTACTTTTCATGGCTTGCTCTCTATTACCAGCCTCACTCCGTTCGGCTGTTAAACACGAGCGCGCCATGAAATGTATCACTTTTCCTCCATATAAAATAATATACTATTACTTTCTTAAACTCTGCATTTAAAAACTATTTGAATTACAACACAAATCAGATTTTTGCGTTTTTATTCATCATTTTCAATGTCCCCCCGGTTGCATCTTTGCGAAGGACTGTGCATTTTTTCCTCGGGCACACCACATCAAACTGTAACCTTTGGAGAAACTCGGACGTTTTCACAAAATTGTATAAGATTCTCTTCTGCCCATATTCTGCAATTATGTTTATTAACGTCCATTTATATGGAAAGTGGGCTAGTCAGACGTTATTAGTCTTTCAAAAAAATGTCTATTCTTATTAAATTTTAACATAATTGTACGTTTCTGTAATTTCTTGTAAAATTTGCATCTTATACGACTTTATTTTGAGACCTTTTATCATAATGTTTTGCACTGTACAACGAGGAATTAGATGGTGTTGATGAGCAGCTTGTGTCTAACGGGTATTTCTGTTTGGCACAACTCTGGGAATCATAAGTGCCAGCTTGTTCGAACCTTTCGTGGAAGTACCGATAGTAAAGAGGTAGATCCGCCACTTTTTTTCGATGTTCAACGCTATCAAGGTTTTTAGTCAACTCTGTATCACCCACAAGACGAACTGCTCTCTGTATGGAGTCCAATATCTTGAGTAACTGTTTGGGGGCCGAGTTTCACACATGGAAACAGTATTCCAGAGCTGATGAGATGAACATTTCAGCAACCCACCATGTACACCGTAGGCATAAAGCTTTTTAATAAGAATGTTCATGTTAAGCTTGTCAAAAGCTTTAGGACAATCAGTGTAAATAGAGTCTGTAGCATAGCCAGACTCCATGGCTTCCATAATATGCTCATGGTATACTAGTAAGTTGCTTGTGATGGATATGCCCTGCAAGAATCCATATTGTGGGGCAGCAATAATATTTTTAAATATATCGTTTAAATAATCCGAAATTATAGAATCAAGCAATTTCGGTATTAGTGACATCAAAGAAATAGGCCTATCATTCTCTACTTTATCCCTTTCACCATTATTTTTGTAAATCGGGATAACATATGGCTGTTTCCATTGTACTGAAAATAATCCAGTCTGCATTGACTTATTAAACATGAGCCAGAGAGGACGAAAGAGTGAGAAAGCACATCCTTTTAGAAATAAACCAGATATTTTCTCTCGTCCTGGTCCTTTAGATACATCCCCCTTTTCAAATTTATAAAATATTTCTGATATCTTTATGTATAAACTGCTAGCATTTAGACAAGAGTTAAATTTATAGTTCTTTAAATAATTAAGATTAACATTAGAATCTGGAGGCTCATAAACACTAGATAAATGATTATCAAATGCATTCACAATCATAAAGCCATCATCAAATTGCTTTTCATTATATTTAACACTAGAGGGTAATTCACTATTTTTATTTTTAGAGTTTAATATACTTCCAGAATACATTAATATCATTTTTTAAGTCATTCTGAATACTTAGTAAGTAGGTGGCGTAGTCATCTCTAGCTCTCTCTGCTTACATAAGCCACGAAGATTACTGAAGGACAAATAATCCTATGCTGAATTAGTTGATTTAAATTTCTTATGTGCAGTTTTCTTTTCAAAAGTTAAATTCTTAAGGTCTTGACTAAACCATAAAGGAAATTTAAAATTATTTCTTATTACTCTCCTTAGCATATACATATAACTCTATACAATTGGTAATAACCTGATAAAAACAATATGTATCCATGTCTATATAACTGACTAATAATTGATCCCAATTAACATTTATTAAAACGTTGTAAATCACAGTAATGTTTGCATTCTCAAAATCATATACTAGCTCTTCGAGTTGTAATGGCGTACAATTATTGTCAACATCATGTATACCAATAACAAGCGCTGTGTGATGACTGTCACAAGACAGAAGAGTATCACATAGGCATATCACATTTGTATTATCATTATTACTAAATACTAAATCTAAAAGAACATTATTAAAATTTTCTATCTTATTCACTTGACACAATTAAAAAATAACATGGTACTGATAAGTAGGACACCAGCAGCAGTATTTCTATAAGTGGATTCAATATTCTCGTCCCTCAAGAGTTGGAGATGGGGTAAATTGTAGTCACACAAAATATACAGCTTATCACATTCTTCTCTCACACTTTCTATTACTTTACAATGGCACTCATATTCATCTACTCTACATTGTGGAGGGAAATATATGGCACAAAAGTACAGTTTTTTAAAACTACCTATAGAAACAGATACCCAGAGTTCCTCATGTAACACTGATTCATAATCAGTGCATATAATATGAGATTTTATATTATTTTTTACCGCGATAAGAACACCTCCACCTCTTGTATTTCCACAAGCTGTATTTTCTAAAAATTGTATAGTTTTGAATTCCAAGCTTTGCATCATTATAGTTTGAAGTTAACCAGGTTTCAGTTTCAGTGAGAACAATAATTTCATAAGAGCACAAGGAGACACTGTTGGCTAAGTCGACTAACTTGATTCTTAGACCTCTTACATTCTGATAATATACATGTATGATTTTGATCTACTCAACTTAACGTCTGTATTGTTTCTGTCGAGAGTTTTGATAAACTCTGGGGCCACCAGCTTATCTGCCTCTCTTTGGAAAAAAGGATTTACAGTAATATTTTCTGGCCACAGGTTACTATCATATATCTTAGATGCATCATTAGGCACAGATATTTTAAAACTTGCACTCGACTGGCCAGCAGAGGATAATTTAGAGCAGGACAGAACCGATATTTTTTTTGAGGTATTGCTTCAGTTGTTCTTCTGTGGAGTCTGTATTTAGATTACCAATATAGATACATCTACATTCCGCTGAAGCAGTAAATTCAGAGACATTTTTATTAGTATCTGAATTTGAATTGAACAGTCAGTCTCTTTGTCTAACTAACCCAAACCACCTCCAGTACTCAGATCTTGATCAATCTTCTTTACCCCTGCACTTGTGAAATGTTTTATTAATTTTGAATTTTCTGCCACTATAGTAGAAGACATTTTTTCAATAGCTAATATCATGTCCGATAAATGTTTATCCATTGTAGATAGCTTATCCGAGAGTGCATCTGCATTTTGAGTGGGTACTTTGTCAGTCTTCATAAGTCTTTCAACTAACTTTATCCTCTTATTCAGACCATTCACGCACGCAATAGAGGTTGTGATTGTCTTGATATTATTTTACATAGCCCCTACTTTTTGTTCCATGTTCTGATATCCCTGACTTGTTTTAAGTTTTTTGAATTCCTCTTCTAAAGTTACAATCCTTCTGTTCTATTAGATTCTCCATAATATTACTTCTTCAATCCGGGCAGAAATGAAATAACAATCTGGACTTCAAAAGGAGAACACGAATTTCCGTTGAAGAAATCCCAGCACACTCCCCGCATACTGTTTTGTCATTTAGTAAGAAAATAATTGAATCTTATCCTCTTTTGAAATACAATTCCTGTTACATTTGTAAGAAGAAGCCATCCTCACAAAAAGTATTTAAGTATCACCAATATGTGAAAAATATGGCAACGCTGCCTAAGAAATCCTTGTTATTGTTTTCTCACGATTTAAATCAGATATTTTTATTAACAATAGAAAAATTCCACTGCTACCGTCAATTTCTGGCACTTGTGGAACGCCAACTATCACAATGAATCAACTTTCAAAATGTATTTTAACCAAAATTTGCAAAAAGTAAATTTAAACTAAAAACAAACGTACGTCACACAGCGTTGTCGGCCTTATTAAACCCCCAGCTTATGGATGAGGTAGGGTTGCCGATCTTTCAGAAAAGTATCGATTCCTGGGATCGATCCAAATCGAAAGCAACAGAATCGATTCGCGATTAAATCGGATATAGTAAAATCGATCTTTAAGAAAATCGATCTTTAGTTAGTTAGTTAGTTAGTTAATAACCATACATAAGAGTTTGCGATGCAATAATATTAATGATTAGGTACAACGTATTACGCCACATAGGTACTATGCTATTAAAAATATAATTAAAAGTACTTAAAACAAACTTACCTATACTAAAATACTGCTGCACTATAGCTTACAAAACGAGCAATAACTGGACTATTGTTTCAAATGTCTTACATACATCAATCAGTGCAAACAGCAATCATAAATAGAGAAATAACAGTCTTTATCAATTTAACGACGAAGAAAAATTCAAAAAATATGTCAAAATAGGCTCACTGAAACAGCCTCAATTGAATCGCAATGATAAAAGAAAAATGAAGTAATGGCGAGGTTATTAAATACGTCATACGCACGCGGCACGATAACCGATGCAGTATCACAGTTATTACCGTACGGGTACGGTATAAACTGTGACAGTATTACAGTTAGCTTAGCATTTTAGAATTCTCCCGAACGCGCGGCGGAGGATTCCCGGAATAACATGGTTACGAATTTGCGATTAGAATGTTGCCGATTGCCTTGCCTCTATCGCATATTATTTGCATTCAATAATTTAAATTTTTTAAATATCAGTATCAGTCATAATCATAATATTGTAAGTATCGATTCTAAAATCGCTTTTAAAAAGATCGATCTTCGATTAAATCGACCCAAAGAGAATCGATTCAAAAGATCGATTTTTTAACTTAAAAAAATCGATCTTCCAAAAGATCGATTCTAAATCGGAAACCCTAGGATGAGGCCAGAGCCAGTATGTCCTGTTATTGATGTCAGGCCCTGCGGTGTTTGCATTTTTTTGAGAAGACAGCTGCTTCAGTCTTTCCTGCGTTAAACTGGATATTGTTTTCCTCAGCACATTCCACGTTCATATCCTCATTGATGGCGGCAACCTGATTTTGTCGCTCGTGTTGGAAACGAGGAGCGGTCCTTGGAGTCTGCGACATGAATGATGATATAAGAGTGCTTTTATCTGCAGACCTGTAAATAGAATTGTTTGTCCTGTCTAAGAGATCGTTGATATATATCAGAAACAGTGTGGGAGATATTATAAACCCTTGAGGAAGCATTGATTTTAAATTCCTCCGGAAGATGTCAAATAATACTGACTCAGGTACTTCGATCCATTAAGAAATTGGAAAGCCATAGAATAAATGGTGGTGGTAGTCCGTATGCTGTCAATTTGCTTAAGAATTCGCTTAAGAATGTCTCACACCTTATCAAATGCTTTGGATATGTCGAGAGCCACTGCACGAGATTCGCCGTAGCTGTCAATGGTCCACAGGTAGGTCACGTAAGTCAGGAGGTCTCCCGTTGATCTATGCTTGCGGAAGCCATACTGACAATCGCTTATGATGCCTGCCGATTTGAAATATTTTAAGAGCTGTTGTTCGTAGATCAGTTTCTCCATGACTTTGGACATGATGGGAACTAAGCCAATTGGACTTTAGTTATCTGGAATTATTTTTTTAACTTTCTTCGGGTTAGTGAACCTGAGCGCATTTCCAGCAAGAAGAAAAGCATGCAGTTCTGTATGGTAGAGAGAAAAGCCTGCATAGAGGAGCTGATAGTTCAGCAGCACATTTCTTAAGCACTATTACCGGAACACCGTCCGGCCTTGTGGCCTTGTTAGTGTCTATGCTTTTGAGTATTCGCTTCACTTCGCTTTGGAGAAATACCAGACCTGGCATTGAGGAATTCACTCTCGGGATAGTTGGGGGAGTTTTTCCTAGAGGATTTAAGGTAGAATGTGTGCAAACATTTCGGCAAGAATGCGTTTTTTCTTTGGTCATTTGTAGCGAAAGCTAGAAAAATGTTAATTAATTAATTATGTATGGCATTGGGCGCCAATTTGTAATGAAATATTAGTTGTTCGCCAACTGTGTACTACCTTTCATAACCATAAGAATTTTTTTTAGTAAATGATGTTCGTTTTGACACTCTTTTTTTTACGGTTTTTCTTCAGGGGGTAGGTCGTTTCTCTAATTAGCCGCAATTTTTTGTGGGCGCCAGAGTTCCTAGAGACAATGCAAACTAAATATAAATACTTGATTATAGATAAATTTAAAGATAAAAATATCACAAATTTGCGCTTACAATTCGCAATATCTCACAGACCTCTATCCTGCGATAAACTAAAGAAGTAAATTAAAAATAAGTTATATATTCACTATATAATTAAATTACAATTATGATTGATGAAATTGTTTGAAATGCAGTTTATCGATATAATTAAATTACAAAAATAATTGATGAAATTATTTCAAATGAAGCTTATCTGATGAATAAATTGGCTTAGTAATGAAAATTAAAATTAATGTAAAAGTTAAAAAAACTGAAGCTATAATTGGTCTTTATAATATGCTCATCTTCTGATTGGCTAATACTTGGCTTGTCCAATTATTCTGTAACCATGCGATTGTATTGGGACCTATACTGGAACCGTTTCTTCCTATTCCTAAGTTAGTATCTGTTGGGTTTATCGAGGACTTACTTGGTTCACGAAGTATTGGTTCCCTTAAAATAGCTTAGTACAACAAGCGGACGAACACCTGGTACGTGCCAAGCACGGTATTTTTTTCCAGCCAATTCGGGGGTGTTGAGTACATGCAAGAGAAAATAAACTAGTCTTAGACCAATGTAAATCGCTAATTAAATAATATGCAAGGAAATATCATGTGAACATCAGTGACACTGGTAAACACATGAGGAAGCAATCAACAAATTGAAAATTTACTGGTAAAAGCAGATATAGTCAGAAACTTGAATTACAATGTTAAGTTGAGCAAAAATTATAAATAACTACTGTTACTCAAGGTATCCTTTTCTTTACTTTAAAATATGATACTCAAAAGAAAATAATGACTGCAATTTAAAATTCAAAAGGAAATAATGGATAAACGTTCCAATTCAGTGATTTTCGGTAAATTTAAATAAAAGGAAACTAAATTTGATAGTAACCAGAGAAATAGAGGTACGACCTCTATCAATGAGTCTTATGACTCAAAATAAGTAAGTACTATGACTTTACTTAGGCCCTTGGCACATAAACGAAATCTGAGCGCAATTGCGGCTCAATTCAATTAAAGATAAAGATAATATAATCACTACCTCGCATCGAGATAGAAATTAAGATAAAAGATAAAAACCAGATAAATTTACATATGTGAGATTAACCTCTCTTAAATGCGAAATAGTGTCGGTACATCAGGATTGAGACTAGACAGGGCGAGTGCTAATAATCATCTTGATGTGACAAATAAACTGAAAATTTAATTAAATGAGCCTGAAAAGAAACAAATATTAAAACCGGCAATACTATGATGCGAAATACCGAAAATCAAATTTACTACCTTTGCAGGAATATATAGAATTTACTCCGATAATTAACCCAAATAATACTGTTCAATTTGAATGAAAATACGTAAAAAATGTGCGTGACCACGGAACGACAAAATAGTTACGTTCTCCTTAAATTTAGACTAAGCCTCTTTCAAATTACATGAATTTGATTAATGAGAGACGCAAATATTCACCAATAAATCGGTATTATTACCCAAACGGTCACGACAATAATTAAAAAATATTGAAGATGTAAGCTACTTAAAAGTGCTAAATTCTTGCTTTAGTCCAATAAATCCAAACCAATCATAAACAAATATTAATTATGTATTTAAAAAGGAAGGAATTAATTAAATATATTGCAAGAAGAATTAATATTTCAAGATTAAAAATTAGCACTTACCAGTCAACGTCTCAACACAAGATAAAAGATCTCGTATTCAAAATTAAAGGCGCAAATTATGTATGCAGATGTTTTATTGACTAGTTTGTAACATGTGATTGACACTATTAACTACGTAGCACCAAGTAATACAAATTCTATATTATTATATTAAATATAGTAATCTATAGTAAATTACATTCATGAATTATAGATACAAAATAGCGTACTGCGCTCCTAAAATCGCATCGCAATCCCATTTGTGAATAGATGTCACTGGCGACTTAAATAATAAATATCGAAAATCATTCGCAATTGAATTGAAATTTTAGTGTAGCGGAATAAGCATATAATTCCGTTACACATTCCCGCTATTGAGCCATCATCTTTGGTCAGTGGTGGGATTGACGCCTTTGATAAAGCCTGGTTGAGAGCTTTGGCAACTGGCCAAAAGTATTCTGATCCGATAGGACAGTTGAGAAGCTTGTTCTTGATCTGCTCGTTATATCCCTCCTTACTCTAGTCAGTGGTCAGCTTACACTGGTTTCTAGTCGTCATAATTATATTTCGATTTTCGGCTCTCGGATATCGTCGCCATTTGCGGTAGGCCTTTCAAGCATTGATCGCTCTTGCGCAGTTATTCTCAAACCATGGTATACTGTTTGAGATAAGTTTTATAGAAGAGGGGATGAAAGCTTCCATACCAGCTAGGATAACTTGACTTATATTATCAGCAGGTTACAGGTTGCGAAGATAAGATTGTGGTTTGATGAGCTCAACGGAGGTTAGAGAGTTACAGTGTAAAGGGCTAGGACTAGTTGTTAAAAATGGATCCAAGAGGCTAGTAGAGTCTCTGTGACGCTCAGGGATCCTGGTAGGTTCGTTAACCAGCTGAGTAAGTCCCTCATCGTCGTTTTTGTTCTAGTGTTTCAACCAGTCGATGATATGTACGTCGAAATCTCTAAGACAATTTCTCTCATTAGATAGTTGATATGCAGAAATTCAACTTGATTGCCAAGATTTGAGAAAACCGGTTCATATCGGTGTTCGCTAGGTGATCTATACAAGCAACAAATGAATTTGGTTGCTCGATCTGTGTTTGATTTGAACCACATAACATCGAAGTTCTTAGATTCGTATGTTTCTTCTCGCTGACAACATGAATCGTCTTGTATGAAAACAGCTAATCCAGAGTTATATCGAAATCAACCACCACCACCACCCTAAAAAGGCAATTATTCAATGAAAACCACAACTTGATAGCTTCTTTTGTTTACAGGTTATTTAAGATCAAAATGGGTCAAAATATAAGGCATAGCTAAAATTTAAAATATTGGAACATAATGAAAAAGGTTATTGCAAGAATGCTGCCACAACTCGAAAAATGACAAAATGATGATATTAAAATGATTAAAGATTGCTTTCATTGCACTGAAACATAGTCACAACTCAGAATATGACAGCTTTTATAAATAATGACAAATATAAACTTACTTATCTTAGGCAAAATCCAGACACAATTAAAGATGTGACGATGTGACACTTAAATTGGACTTAAAAATAATATTGTAAGACACAACTCAAGATGTGACGGTTTTGAGGAATAGCGACGTACCTACATATCTTTATTACGTACGGATTACAATAATTGAGAAGTGACGATATTCTTCCAGGTTTTATTATCCTAATCAGCTAAAACTATTGTGATATAAGCGCTCTCTAGCGAAAAGTATTGGACATATATTTGTGACATTTTTCTGGCTTAGCTTATGTTGGCGCATAAATGTAAAATTAAAAAAAAATACGTCTTGTAATTATTTATGCTGCCAGGCGATACCATCTTGGTGTCATATCCAAAATATATAGATATAGATATTTTCAAAATCTATTAGTTAATAGCAGCATAGGAAATTACAAAAGGCTCTAGATTTAAAAAATATCTATATCTACTTATTTTGGATATGACGCTAAGAGGATATCGGCTGTCAGCTAGAATAATGACACAACTTATTTTTTTTTTAATTTACTTGCTTATCGGCCAGCGAAGCAAATGTTGGCGAACTGATTTATATACTTTAAGGTATCGATCGTCGACTCGAGACTTACATTTTAACGGTCGAAAGTAAATTATCAATATAAAGTTCATTAGCGAGACTTCTCCAGTATTTCACGGGACCGTGGAAATCTCCTCAACTTGGTAATTTACTAAGCCAAGAAAACCTTATCAAGTTTCTCCGGTTAATTCGAATTAATTATTTCTTCCTCTGGTTTTAAAAGTTAGGCAAATAATTTTCATTCCTCTACAAAAAGGATGATTTATGATGCCTAACGATTACAGGAACTAAGAAGCGTAGTGAAACGGTTTGGCTTTCAAAGTTAATAATAGGACTATTCTTTCGAATACGGAGATTGAGGAAATAAATTGAGGCATACATTTTTGTCTTAAAATCCTTGCATGTTTAAAAGCTTCGAAAGGCAGAATATTTATTTTGTCGATTTGCAGAGCTGCTGCTTGCTTTACTGATTCACGTATTTTCTTATAAAGTTAGTGTTCCCAATCATATGTCTTAAAATCAGTGGATATAATTACGAAAATAAATAATGGAAATAACTGCAGTATTTGGCGATACAAGTAAAACAAGGCAAATAATACGTAATATGCCACAATATCGATCATTTTAGGGGCTAATGCACATTATCTCAAAATAATCCAGACGTCTTTGAATATGCTTTTGAGAAGCCCTTTGTCCTTTTCTTGCGCCACGAATTATCACCGAATTTTGAGGGTGCATTGTTTAGAAGGATACATTAGCTATGCCATACCAAATATGTATCTTATTATTTAAGCCAGAAATAAATATTTATTTATCTGAAATTTATCAGATGTTGCAAAAATTAAAGTCAGTTAAAACTAACCAAAACGAACCATAACGTATCGGAATCGATTCAAATGACTAAAATAAATTGGAACTAACTGAAACTAACCGCAAGCTGATTGAACGAGGGTTCCGATACGTTATAACCAATTTTAGTGTTTTGTGACCAAAATTCGATTAACTTGGGATAGTTTTAATTTACTTTAATATTTTTAATCTATTTCAATACGTTTTAGCTCATTTTGGTGCTTTTAGTTAGTTTTGGTTAGTGATTCAATCAACTTTCGGTTACTTTCAGTTAGTTCCAATTTATTTTAGTCATTTAAACCGGATCCGATATGTTATAACCAATTTTAATGATTTTAATTAAGTCGCCAAAATTCGGTTAATTTAAGTTAGTTTTATCTTATCTTAATATTTTTAATCTGTTCAGATATGTTTTAGCCCTCTTTGGGGCTTCTGGGTACTTTTAGTTAGTCGTTCAATCAACTTTCTCTTAATTTCAGTTGCTTTTAATGTATTTTAATCATATGAACCGGTTCCGATACCAACCAATTTTAGTGATTGTGGTTATTATTGGTTAGTCACCAAATGGTTTATTTGGGTTAGTTTTAAGTTACTTCAATATTTTAGTTCGTTTTGATGCCTTTAGTTACTATTGGTTAGTTTTCGTTAGTTGTTCAATCAACTTTCGGCAAAGTTCAGTAAAGTTGGATTTAGGTAATAGATTTGAACCGGTTCCAGTACTTTATCAGCAAATTAAATGTTTTTGGCAAGTTTTGGTTAGTTGTCAAAATTCGGTTAATTTGGGTTAGTTTAACTTGCTTCAATTTTTTTAACCTATTTCGATACGTTCTAGCCCGTTTTGGTGCTTTTAGCTACTTTTGATTATATTTGGTTAGTCAATCAACTTTCGGTTACTTTCATTTAGTTCAAATTTATTTTAGTGATTTGAATCGGTTCCGATACATTATAAGCAATTTTAATGTTTTTGGTTAGTTATGGTTAGTCACCAAAATTTAGTTAATTTGGATTAGTTATAACTGCAATATTTTTAATCTATTTCGATACGTTTTAGTCAATTTTGATGCATTTGGATATTTTTGTTTAGTTAGTTTTGGTTAGTCGTTCAATCAACTTTCGGTAAAGTTCAGTTAGTTTTAATATATTTTATTCATCTTAACCGGTTCCGGTACGTTATAAGCAATATCAAGGTTTTTAGTTAGTTTTGGTTAGTCGCCAAAATTCGGGTAATTTGGGTTTGTTTTACCTTACTTTAAAATTTTTAACATTTTAACGTACCAGTACCGTTATAAGCAATTTTAATGCTTCTTAAAACTAACCCATTTTAACGAATTTTGGCGACTAACCGCCAAAATTCGTTAAAATGGGTTAGTTTTAACTTACTTTAACAATTTTAATCCGTTCTGATACGTGTTAGCCCGTTTTTGGTGTTTTAGTTACTTTTGGTTAGTTTGGGATGATCATTTAGTCAATTTTTTGTTACTTTCAATTAGTTCCAATTTATTCTAGTCATTTGAACCGATTCCGATACATTATTATATCCAATTTAGAGGTTTTTGGTTAATTTTATTTAGCCGCCAAAATTCGGTTAATTAGTGGATTAGTTTCAACTTACTTTAATATTTTCCGTCTGTTCCGAAACGTTCTAGCCCTTTTTGGTGCTTTTGGCTAGTCGTTCAATCAACCGATCAACTTTCGGTAAAGTTCAGTTAGTTTTAATATGTTTTAGACATTTGAACCGGTTCTGGTACGTTATAAGCAATTTTAATGTTTTTGATTAGTATTTGGTTAATCGCCTAAATTCGGTTAATTTGGGTTAGTTCAGCTTATTTTTACATTTTTAGTGTGTTCTGATACGTTTTAGCCCGTTTTGGTGCTTTTAGTTACTTTTGGTTAGTCATTCAATCAACCTTCGGTTACTTTGAATTAGTTCCAATTTATTTTAGTCATTTGAACCGGTTCCGATACATTATTATATCCAATTGAAATGTTTAATTTTAGCTAGTCACCAAAATTCGGTTAATTTGGGTTAGTGTCAACTTGCTTTAATATTTTTAATTTGTTCCGGTAAGTTTTAACCCTTTTTTGGTGCCTTGGGTTAGGTTTGGTTAGTCCTTCAATCAACTTTCGGTAAAGTTCAGTTAGTCTTAATATATTTTAGTCATTTGAACCAGTTCTGGTATGTTAGAAACAATTTTAATGTTTTTGGTTAGTCGTCAAAATTCGCTTAATTTGCGTCAGTTTTAACTTACTTTAACAATTTTAATCTGTTCTGATACGTTTTAACCCTATTTGATGTTTAAGTTACTCTTGGTTAGTCATTCAATCAACTTTCGGTTACTTTCAGTTAGTTCCAATTTAATTTAGTCATTTGAACCGGTTCCGGTACGTTATAATCAAATTTAATGTTTCTGGTTTGATTTGGTTCGTCGCCAAATTTCGGTTCGTTTTGGTTAGTTTTAACTTACTTTAATTTTTGTAACATGTTTCGATAGGTTTTAGCCCGTTTTGGTGCTTTTGGATAGTGTTGGTTAGTCGTTCAAGAAACTTTCGGTTCGTTTCAGTTAGTTCCAATTTATTTTAATCATTTGAACCGAATTCGATACGTTATAATCAAATAAAGGCACATGTCGATCGTGCATCGACTGTGCATATACCGTGTCGTATTTACTGTATAATAAAAAATTGTATGCTTCATATGAATCTCACTGAAGCTCATATTTACATTTACACATAAAGGACGTTGCTACGACCGTGTTGCGGTGGTGCAAGTTCCAGTGGCATTCAAACTAATTTGCGACGGTCGGAGGACGATCGTAACACAGCACGGCTCGTATGTGAAAATCACCTATAATCGTGCACTTATCCCAAAAAGTCTGTTTCTGTAAAACAATTAAAAGTTTGGTCTGTGTTAAACTGGTAAAATGGGTGAAACTATTAACGAAGAAAGTTTAAAAAAACTCGTTCAAGAACAGCAGCTTTTAAATAACTTAACACATAGATAATTTTTTCGACGCTTTCTCATTATACTCCTTTTTTTCAAAATCTGAATGCACCTTGCTCTTATTATTAAATCATCATTGAAAGAGTACATGCTGTTCGTTCGGTTACAACTGCAGAAATGTCACTGATTACAAAACAACATAGTCCGAGTATGATCATAGTCCAGTCCCAAATGTGGAAATGTACACGACCCGCGGCGGTCACAGCATGGTAGGCACACAGTCGATGGACAGACGCAAATATGAAAATCAGCCTTTACGCAGCACGGCTCGCATTTGAAAATCACGTATACTGTCGCATTCGTCCCGAAAAGTCTGTTTCTATAATCTTTGCTCAGTTTATTGTGTTAAACTGGTAAAATGGGTGAAACTATTGACGAAGAAGATTTAATAATACTCGTTCAAGAACAGCAGTGTTTATATTACTTAGCATATGGAGATTATGAATTTTTACGACGCTTTGTCATTATACTCCTTTTTTTTCAAAATTTGAACGTAATGCTATTATTACTAACTAAATCGTCATCGGAAGAGCTCATGCTGTTCTCTCGTATAGTTACAACTGCAGAAATGGTACTGGGTACTGATTACAAAACGACATAGTCCGAGTATAATCATAGTCCAGTCCTAAATGTGAAAATATACACACCCCGCGGGCGGCAGGCGCAGCATGGTAGGCACACAGTCGGTGCACAGACCTAAATATGAAAATTACCCTTAATTTAAGTTTAAAGAAACAAACTAACACAATCTCTAATGCGTATTACGTTATGTGGCAAATGTAGCATGTACTTTTTCACGATTTGAGGCCCTATACTAGGATAACAGAAACATTTTCAATGTTAAAATAACATGTGAGCAAAGTCTCTTTTCTGCATTTGAAATTTATCCCAACTGCGCTTCGTGTCGTTCGTCTACCTGCAATGCGTGCGAAAATGTAACGTTTTGCGCACATGTTGGGAAAATAACTATTTTTTTACGACCTTGCATTTCTGTCGACTTCCAAATTTCGATTTTAACATACATTTTATTTTTCATCTCTAGAATTATCGCTCTTCTTACAATATTACTAATAATAAGTAATTGAACAATGAGATTAAAATTATGATCACATAAAAAATAGAATCTTTTTATGTATTTATTTATTTATTTATTTATTTATTTAGTTACACTGCGTAACAGGTTCGGACCCAATTACACAGCAGGATTACAAAGATAATCAAAGTACCTAACTAAACTTAAAGCTATGAAATAATACAACAATCTACAGTAAGGTATCCAATAATCACAAGTAGAACATCATGAACTATAAAATATTAATTTACAATAAAAAAGAATAAAACAAATGAAATCCATTTAGCAGTAGGTAGGTCAGGATATGGAGAGTCATGATGCACGGTCAGGATCATGTTCTTTGAAGCGAGTCCGTATCTCAGCGATAGAACTATTGAATATGTCAGAATTGTTGCCGAAAGCATTATGTGTTTAGAACATTGTATAAATGACTCGACGATACTCCGACAGTATCATTACATTCCTTCGCATATTTCACTTTTTAAATGGCCATCCGCTCGCAACCGCTCGCTACGGGGGCTCAAGAGAAGGAAACTAACCAGGTGCTAACCCAATCTAACCCAAGACATACCCAAAAATAAGTAAAAAACAGTTTAGAAATATAACCTTAAAAACAATTTAAAACACCGACGGGCTTTGAACTCGAGTCGCCGAAGTGAAGGCGAATCATGCAAACCCCTAGACCACCAGGGCACATACAAACGATTGGTTGCATCACGAAGACATGACGCGCAGGTGCGCGCGCACGCATGGAATGTAACGATACTGTCACAGCATCCGCGAGTGTATAAATGGGTGAAAAGAGCTGTTTATTAATTCTTGCTCTAGGTAAAGAAAAGGTTAAATTCTGAAGGGAGCCCATGCGAGGAACAAGAAAGTTAATTTTATTTAGGAGATCAGGGCAGTCAATAAGATTATTAAGTAATTTAAATAGGAATACTTGGGAAGAGTAGCCTCTTCTAGTTTTAAGGGACTGCATGTCAAACATTTGAAGCAAGTTCTCCTCAGGAAATCCCGGAGGTGGGTAGGAACCATGAGTCCTCAGGTAAAGTAACTTTAAGAACCTACGTTGTACCCTTTCCAGATCATCTATGTGTGTATCGTATGCTGGTGACCATACTAATGAGGCGTATTCTAGTTTTGATGTTATAAAAGAACAGAATAAAGTTTTAAGAGTATCAATGTCGTGAAACTCATGGCTAAGTCTGGTAATAACTCTAATATTTTTGTTCTAATATGCGGTCATAGAAATGATTATGTTCCTAACTCATGCGGAAATTGTCTTTCCCGCACTCGACCCTCTGCCTGAACTCCTCTTCGTGTTATCCGGGATCAACAGCAGTCGTGGGCTTGAAAATATCACTTTGGCATTTGTTAGGAGGATAACTATTCTTTTAACATTTCACAATATTTAATATTGTGAGTGTTTAAGCTTTCCTGCATTTAAAACATATCCGAACCCCGCTTCGTGTCGTTTCTTTATTCTTATAATATTGGTAATAATAACTAATTCAACAATGCTATTAAAATTATGATAAAATTAAAAATAGAATGTTTTCATTTTAATGTGCGGTCATTCCATTCAGAGAAGTCTCGTCGGCGACCCGGAATCTGGATAGTCTGGAACACCGCAGACATGTGGCCGAGATGTCTCGTTTTACAGATACTTTCACGGTAGATGTTACCAGAATTTGGCCCGCCTCATCCCGCCCCTGGCAACTTCTGTCAGACAGTCACGACAGACGGCTAGAGCGCACCAGTTCGTCATTCAACTAGAAACACCTAGAACATCGCTTTACCAGAACTCCTTTGTCTGGCGCACTGCATCACTGTGTCCTGTCGATCTCTCTTTGCGAAAGCCGTATTGATTAAAATGTTTGCTAGGAATAGAACAGTTCATGATTTAATCTTGACCTGCAGTAGATAAAATATCATATTTTAAGGTATAGGGAGTGTTGCTTTAAATAAAACAACATATTTATTTTTGATATTTTCAGTTTTCCAAAATATTTTACACAAGCTTCAAACTTGCTTATTGCATACTTGCATTTACGTGGTAAAAACTTTAAGCAAACCAAGATTATTAGTGGAAACTGCAATTTAATAACATCGCCTCTCTACAGTTATCTCAGATCAAATTGGGTTTAAATATAGATTGCAACCCTGCATCAAAATATTCTTGTAGATAGAAGGAAAACTACGCCAAACTTTAAAATCAAAATGAAGTAAAGTAATCTTAATAAAAAATGAATTATGTGGCACACTTTCACCATTTTCATTTTATGGCATTTTTATAGCTCTCATATGACCACTTCATTGATACGAACATAAGTTTAACTACAGCAGTGAAGCTTTAAATGTGTGATTCTTTTTCTTATCGGTTTTACGAACGGAAGCAGGAAGATATCTCCCTTCGGCGAAAACTGCGTGTGATGTATTATGATACATAAGGTAATGGCGGGAAAAGAACAATAAATATTCGTTTTCCCCAACTTTTTCGAGAGTTGTGATGGTAAACATACATGTTAAATGGAAGCTTTTGATATATAGGCCATAGGGCCCTTAGAGTTTGCAAACTTACGTATATCATAAAATAAAAAGTGAAGAGTGACGTGCTTTGGCTTATTATAAAATTTCGTATAACCTCTCGATGGCTTTCATCGAAGTTAATAATAATTCAAAATTATTGGGAGTAAAATTGTAATCGTACGTATTCCCATTTGTCAACGTGGGCACGCAAAAAAATATATAATCGCAAAGTACCTAGGTTTCTTTATTGCGGTTTACACATGTTAGAACTTTTACTGAATGCTGAAATATTTCCATTACCTAAAATTATTATAGTTCGAGCATCCGTACTCGGTATAACTTTCAAAATATTTGTGATGAAAATATACAAAACCATTTCTGTAATAAAACGTTGCATTACTAGTATGTGTAGGGACGTACTTGCCCTTAGCTTTCAGAATGTGTTTTTTCTCTCGACTGGATAACGAAAAAAATCAGTACTTAAAAATTATTTCCATCGTACGTATCCCTACCTCCAATTGAAACTACAAAAGTGTAAGCACGCAGTATGGGTCCTTACTTGGTCAACATATTCCTATTTTTTCTATTTGAATACGGAAAAAATTTGGTGACAAAACTACTATCGTTGGAGTACCCGTACTCGGTAAAACTTTCCAGACATTTTTGTGAAGATACGAAACAAAATTAATTCTGTATTAAAACGTCCGGCTTCTTGTTACGCGTAAAACCATTTTAAATATGTTAGCAGGATATAATGAATAAGATGGTACCTACCCTTAAGGATGCGGCCAGCTGAACATGTGTGCTCCGACTTGCTCGTCGGCGTGGGAGTAGGTCAAACTCCTGTTGGACTTCTCGGGGTAAAATTTATGTTATGACTAATAACCAAAAACAGTTCGTGGGTTCAGAAGAAGACTTACAGGGTCTTATTAGTGTTGATAGGATTTCTGTTAGTGACTAAAAGTGTATAAAGGAACTGATATAATTTACACCTATCTCCCTTTAATGTGGACTATGGATTCTTTATAAAGGTACATATCATATAATGTAAGATACTTTTGTCACTTTTGAATTCTCGCAGGATCGGCAATCAGTGGCCAAATTTAGTGTTGCTCATTTAAATGTTCGTTCCATAAAAACTGGTTTTGATGAATTTTTAAATTACGCCAATGAGTACGATTTTGATATTTTAGGAGTTTCAGAAACTTGGCTAACACCAGATGACGACAATTCGAATTTTAATATACCTAATTATAATTTTATTAGGAAAGACCGGAATGGTCGGGGCGGCGGGGTAGGTATTTATGCAAAGAAAGCCATTAAGTACTCTTTAGTTACATTTCCTTATATATTAGATGAATTTGAGTATATAAGTTTAAGATTTAATGTAAATAAAAAAAATATATTACTGGTAAATGTGTACAGACCACCCTCTCCTAATGCTTCTAAATCTCTTGAGCTTGTGGAAGATATTTTTAGTATGTCAGTTCCTTGCTATGATAGTATAATTTTTATGGGGGATTTGAATATAGATTTATTGAGGCCAACAGCAGCAACGCAAACCTTTAAGAGTCTTTTAGAAATGTTTGAACTTCGACAACTAATAAATGATCCTACTAGAATTAATGTTCGGTCAAATACCCTTATTGACGTGATTGTAACTAGTAGCAACTTAGAATGTATAAGCTCGAAATCTACATGTATATCGGAGTCAATATCTGACCATAACCTAGTTCATGTTACTTTAAATTTGCCTGAATATAAGTTATGTAGCAAAGTTGTTAAATACCGGGACTACAATGGTATTAACACGACTGTATTTGGAGAGGAAGCTCAGCAACTAGAGTGGCATAATATTTATTACACTTCTGATATTAATAAAAAAATTTCAATTCTTAATAATAATATTTCCTATTTAATAAACAAATATGTTCCTTTCAAAACCAAAGTATTTAAGGATAAGTCGTTTACTCCGTGGATTACGAGTAACATTAAATATCTAATAAAACTAAGGGACAAATCCCATAAGAAATATACTCGACAAAAAACACCTGCGAATTTGGCATATTATAGACAATTGAGAAATTACACTAAACATGCAATCAATCGCGAAAAAATAACTTTTTTTAAACATATGTCTGCAAAAAAGGGTAAGGAATTTTGGAACAATGCAAAAAAGCTTAATTTTACAAAAACTAACAATAAATTCATTCCCGAAAACCTAAATATAGCCGAGGACTTAAATAATTATTTTTCAAGCTCGGTAGGTTCCATAATTTCTACGTGCCATGAGAAGCTTAATTTCTATAATACGAACACATTTAGTAACTTTGAGACGGAATTTAACATAGGCCTTATAAATGAACAAAAAACTATCGATATTATAAATAAAATAGGAACAAATGCGATAGGTAGTGACGGAATTTCTATTAAAGATCTTAATCTCTGCCTTCCTTTTTGCCTTAAACCTTTAGTCAATATTTTAAATTCCTGTATTTTAGAAAACAAATTCCCTAATGAATGGAAGCGGTCAATAATTGTCCCCTTACCAAAAATACCTTGTCCAACAGATTTTAAAGATATTAGACCAATAAGTATTTTACCAGTCATTTCAAAAATTTTAGAACGTCATGTATATAATGAAATTACTGACTTTGTTTATAAATTAAAAATTATTCCTGACTGCCAGTCAGGATTTCGTAAGTCTTTTAGTACTATAACAAGTCTTATTAGTATTGTCAATGATATTAGGGTTAAAGAGGATTTAAAGGAGATAACATGTTTAACACTGTTAGATTTTAGTAAAGCATTTGACACTATAGATCACCAAATGCTTTTGGCCAAGCTGCACTATTTTGGTTTTTCGATAAATGCGGTAAATTTTTTCAATTCGTATCTTATAGATCGCCTGCATTGTGTTCGAACGGTGAGGGACTGTGAAAATACATTTTCAAACTTTTTACCATTTAAAGGAGGGGTGCCCCAGGGTTCCATATTGGGTCCCTTACTTTTTTCCCTTTATGTTGCTGACATGAACCATTGCATTGAGAACTCTAAATTACAGCAATTTGCTGACGATTCCCAAATTTATATTTCATTTAACATGGCAGATATTCAGGTGGCTCAGGATAAAATAAACTCTGATTTACAGAGGATTGCTTTGTTTGCTGAAAGCCATAACTTAAAATTAAATGCCTCCAAGTCGTGTGCTATGTTTTTTTCAAAAAATGGGAGTCATCTGCAAAACTGCGCTGAAAATTTTAAAATTAGTATTAACGGAACAAGCGTGCCAACAGTTGCGGAAAAACGAAATTTGGGGGTTATATTCGATTCAAATCTCGGCTTTGCTTCTCACATTAAGTCTAAAGTTAAGATCGCTTACGCGCGTTTAAGAAATTTATTTCAGTACAAAAATCAGTTACCATCTAATATCAAATATTTGCTTTGCGATTCGCTTGTACTCTCTCTAGTAGATTATGGGGATATTGTGTATGGCGACTCTTTAACGATGTTTTTATCAAAAACAATACAAAAATTGCAAAATAGCTGTGCGCGCTTTTCTTTTAACATACCTTATAGGAATCATGTTACTCCTTATCTAAATTCAAATTCCATATTAAATATGACAAACAGGAGAAAATGTCATATGTATAACTTAGTCTACAAAGTAATTAAATCAGGTCAGCCGCCATATTTAAGAGATTTATTTTTTCACCAATATAAGAAATCCACACCTGTTCAGAATCCCACATCATAGTACCGCGAGTTTTGAAAAATCTTTTCAATATGTAGGAATTCACATGTGGAACAAGTTGCCAGATTATATTAAAGAATGTTCACCAAAGAAGTTTATCGCATATGTCAAAGAAATTCTTTTAAATTCTCTAAGAGCATAAATCACTTTTGGCCCCGCCGATCTTGCACACATTGAATAAAAATTTAAAGTTATTAATTCTAAAGTGAATATTCTTTGTTGCGTTCCGTTGCCTCCGCCTTTCAGCTTGTGTTTGTGTTTCGTTGCATTCGCCCATCATCCTATGTGCTTGTGGTATATATTATAATAGATGTACGCAATTCGTACTTTTGTGGTTTGTAATAGTATATTTTGCAATTAACATTAAGAGGTGCTATATACTTACTTATTAGTATTAGTTTTAGTATACGTTAACGGGCTGGACACCACATACGCGCCTAGTTCGCTTATGTGTTATCGGTTTTGTAATCGCAGTTCAGTCCGCATTACCTACTTAATATTTTTGTATATTATTTTCATAAAATCATCTTATGTAATATGCTTGAGTGGTAATAAAAGTTTTTTGAATTTGAATTTGAATTTGAATTACTAAGTTGAGGTTAAGTAAAACTTACCAAACGTTGATTAAACGACTAACCAAAACTAACCAAATTTATTACAATTGATTATAGCATATGGGAACGGACTCAAATGACCAAATAAGTTGAGACTGAGTGAAACTAACGAAAAGTTGATTAGACGACTAACCAAAACTAACCAAATCTATTAAAATTGAATTTAACTAATCGAAACCGACTCAAATGAATAAAATAAGTTGAGAATAAGTGAAACTAACCGAAAGTTGATTAGATGACTAACCAAATATATTAAAATTGATTTTAACGCATTGGAACCGGTTCAAATGGCTAAAATAATTTGGGACTAAGTGAAACTAACCGAAAATTGATTATAATCTATAGTAACCGGTTCAAGTGACTAAAATAAGTTGACACTAAGTGAAACTAGCCGAAAGTTGATTGGACGACTAACAAAACTAACAAAATTAATTGAAATTGATTATAACGTATCGGAACCAGTTAAAATGGCTAAAATATAGTTGAGCCTAAGTGAAACTAATCGAACGTTGATTAGACCACTAACCAAATCTATTACAATTAAATATAATGTATCGGAACCGGTCCAATTACTTAAGTAAGTTGAGACTAGGTGAAACTAACCGAAAGTTGATTGAACGACTAACCAAAATTAAGCAAATGTATTAGAATTAATTATAACATATCAGAAGCGGCTCAAATAAGAAAAATAAATTGAGACTAACTGAAACTAAACGAAAGTTGATAAGATGACTAATCAAATATATTAAAACTTATTATAACGTATCGGAACTGGCTCAAATAGGTAAAATAAGTTGAGACTCGATAAAGAAGTATTATTCACTTCCATCACGTGCACTTTGCTGCCGTCCAAAGCGAAATCGCCGTAACTGCATTATGCGCGAAACTGAGATAATTGCGTTTAAAGTTTTTGTGCTGTTTTCTACTGTAGGTTTTTTGTAAATATTTTTTCTGACTTTTCATGTGTGGATCTAAGGTAACTAAGTTTAAATAAATCGATTATTATTAAAAAATTAATGGAGATTTTTCTCTTGTTGCTACGAAATCACTTACGGCCTAATCGCTGAGCAGTCTGCATGACAAAGTGCTATCTTTTGCCAAGCAACTAGGCCGTATGTGTTTGATTCTTACCGTTACGGTGTAATTGCTGTGCAACCTTTAAACTTTTTGGTCACATTTACTAAGCCAAATTGCAATAAATAATTAATAGGAATCTAAACTATTTAAATATATTTTTGTGGCACAAAACATTTTTATTCAAAGAGATGATTAAAAAAATAATTATAATAATACCAATAATAAAGAAAATAGTTACATATAATAAAAAAATAATAATAATTTGGGCCTTATGACGATTCTGCTTCATCTTTAGAGTTAAAAATGGGAAAGTTGTTCCAATAATATTTTCTGTTTTCTGGAATTATCACATTTAAGCTCTTAAAAGGGTTTGCTTTTTTCTCTTTAAATTCATTTGGCGCTCGTAGAGTATCTAGTTTACTTAGAAGTGAGTTAGGTTTTAGAAGTGAGTAATGACTTTTTCCATTAAACAGTCCAGGGTCTGTTTTTGGTCCAAACAGAAAGTTTTATATTTTAAGGTAAACTTGTCTCGTTCAGCAATAATTTGGACGGTGTCTGATGGATACCGACGATTTGTTACATTCGGTTTAATTTTGGAGCTGATGACCAATGGTTTCTACAAAATGATCAAAATCATATAATTTTTGCTTCCTTTTCATGCAAAGCTCCACCTGATTGCTGTCAGCCGACATAACAGTGTCGCCTGGCTCAAAATAAAATCTGAATTCCAAAAAAGTAAACAGTGCCCAGTTTTTGTTTTGATAAGCACAATTGTCTAGTCAAATATAATTTGTTTGCGTCTCTTTTAGACATAATGCTATCTTCGCTGTGAGGATTAAGATAAAATGACTCGCAAAGATCGCACCCTTCATGACCCAATTTAGCAAATGATATTTTTTACTTTTAACTTTTTGTTCGGTTAAGTTTCATATAAACCTTTAGTATCTGGAAATGTTTATTTTAAATCATTGAACAAGAGCGTAATGGGGATATCACTGCTTAGATAGCGAACATTTGGCGTACGTTCCCTACGATAGTGAGATACACACAGATACGGCCAAATTTTTGTCAAGATCATGCTTGGTATGACCTCTGCTCGGATTATCCTTATTACTTCCTTGTTGAGGCAAAGCTAGTACATGCTGGGATCTACTGTATAAGCTTATAAAGCTTTTATGCGGATTTTAATTTTCCATCGAATTCAATTGAATTAAAACACTACACAAGCATAAAAATAATGCGAAAACATAACGAAGCATCCCCACGCTTTGAAAGGCAGACATACAATAAACACCCGTGCAAAGCGAAAAGACGGTAAGCGAGGTTTTCAAAGAGAGAAAGCCGTAACTGCGCACGTCGACGGCCCCGATACGGTCTTTTTTTGCTTGGCATTGAGCAGTTACGGCATTTTTGCTTTGCAGCTACTTTGCAGTTACGGTAAATTTCAATAATGAAAATCAAATAGAAAGAACTGAACTGCAGTGTTCTCCATTTCTAAGAATATAGTTTAGTCCATTAGAAGTCCAAATAAGACAATAACTCAATTTTAATTTTTTTTTTGCAGTTACGGTCTTTTCGCTTTTGACGGCAGTTTGATACTCACGACTTTTTTTTAAATAAAACAGCCCATATTTTATTTATTTTTGAATAATCCTTTCAAAGACAAATTTAACGTTATATATGAGCATGGGTCTGTGATGCACTGTTTCGAACTTATTAGCAATCATCTTCAAAATTCAGGATATGTTTAAACCATCATTGTTGGGTTGGTCAAGTAATGGACTGCAGGTAGATCTACTTGGTTGGTTAGGGACTGAAGCGAATTCTTCACACTCATTAAGAATTAGGATAAAATCGGAGTTACTGCCTTCACCATCCGCATTAAGAGACGATTTTTTAGAAGTCCAGTTGCTGTTGCTCAGAATCATTACCGGCATATCATTGATTTCATAGTGACTAAATTGTATTTCTTTATTAGTAGAATTATCGTTGTTGTTAGATTCTTCAATAGTTATGTCTGTTACTGCAAACTGCACTAATCAACTAGCATCAGATTCTAAATTTAGAAGGTCAGCTGGCGTAAAATTTCAATAAATACGTAGACGTTTATGAAAAAATCTTCCTTTGTCATATTTTTGCTTGATTTACTCTGTTGTAGATCAAGAATTCTTTGAGGTTTATTAAGTCTTCTTATTTGCCATTTGCAGCTATGTGCGTTATCAGTGAGCTTTCAGACATATTCTGCTTTCCCATGCATTTGGAATAATCGATGACGTTTAAATTCCATGAATATAGGCCGCAAGCTTTGAAACCATTTCCTACTGTATTTATCGCTAATGCAGATAAACCTTCTTGTAAAATAGGAGCAAAATCAGTGTAATTTGAACAAGCTGGTTACTGCCCTTCTCCATACAGTTTTCAGCGGTTTTAAGCTGGAAACGTTCGCAGGTTTTAAAATCCTTGTATCGTTCGGGTATAAGGATGATTTGAAGACCACTGCAAAGCTTATTGAGTTGATAAGTTTGATGTGTTTTATGTTCATCTACAAAGAGGATGATCAGAAACTGTACTCCGTTCTTTAATAGATAGGACTACAAAATATTCCAAATATACTCATAAAAAGTTTTGGTTTTCATCCAGCCGTTCTTAGATGTCCCAATGCCCCAACCCTTTGGAATACTGTCGACAATATTTTTCGGCAACCTTTTATAAGGCTACACAATCATCAGTTGATGCCGAAAAGGTGAACATCACGGTGATATTTGTTTTTGACGGACCTTGTTCAATTTGATAAATATTCTTTGAACCTTTTGGCACAACAACTTTGTCGTTTTTGGGGCATAGAGCATTATTTTTAATGGAGTTTCCGGAGTAGAGCGAGGAATATTATGCTTTATGGCTGCCTCCATTTTTGACATACTATTTTTGATATCCATGAGAGCATTTTGAAGAGATTCTTCACTATATATTTTTTGATATATTTGCAGACCTTTTTGACTTTGGGCATGATATTTAGGCCTTAGAAAAAAGAAAACCGATAACTGATTTTGCCTTTGAACCACTAAACTGAATTATAGGCATTTGGTGCTAATTATTGAATTTCGCCAGTTTTTTATGCTTTAATTTACTTGTTAAGTGTACGTCTTTAAGGTGTGAAATTTATTCAGTTTATCTTGATTTTTTCAATTCAGACCTTGTTTTTAAGATGCCAATATCTTTAAAACAAGGTCTGAATTGAAAAAAAATCAAAATAAACTGTATAAATTACACACCTTAAAGACGTGCACTTAACAAGTAAGTCAAAGCTTATGACAAAAATAAGTTTTCACTTCAAAAAATAGTTATTTTTGTTACAAGTACCTAAAATGGAGTTTGTCAGGACGAATCATTGCTGTTTCCGGACGAGGCGTTAGCCGAGTCCGGAATAGCAGATGAGTCCTGAAAAACTTCATTTAGGTACGTGTGACAAACACGATTTTTTGTCATACTCTCCCAAAATTTAATTTTTATTTATACGCTTTTTGCAATTCTTCAGAACGCCTAAATTTGCAGATTTACCATAATTTTTGAAATCATAATGTACGACAAAGTTAGCTTAGAATTTGATATCGTAGCAACTATTTGACAATTTTGTCATGTCATTCGAAATTTGACATTTAGACATATTCAGGAATTTTGGAATAGTCCATAAAAGTTGCCA
Source organism: Pissodes strobi (assembly GCA_016904865.1). NCBI lineage: Eukaryota > Metazoa > Arthropoda > Insecta > Coleoptera > Curculionidae > Pissodes > Pissodes strobi. The sequence continues at coordinate 236,613 of MU182571.1, read as the reverse complement.
TGACGACTTTTAGGGACTAGGCCCAAAAAAAGCTTTTTACGGACTCAAATGAGTCCGTAAAATAGCTATTTTTGGGAGCGTATGACAAAAAAACATTTACATGCGTTTATAATGTCTCCTTTTGGTCCTTGTGTATATTTAAAAACTCGACGTTGCCTGCCTCGACTCAAAATTTAGCACTCGTTCCAAAATGTATGTCGTAAATAACTCAATATTTTAGCTAAACGGGTATGGTTTAAATTTTAATTTCTAATGGTGGTTGTTTTATTATGCAGTATAGCCCAGAAGTGTATTTATATGAATCTAGGCCGTGTCAGATGAAAACTATAATATAATTCCGTGAGCCTGAAACAAAGCATACGCTAAATAAAATATGAAGTTAGATTTTGCTTAAAATCTTCTTTGTTTATTTGGTTCATTACTGAGAACATACTAACAATAATTTTACTTTTTCGTGGTGTCAAATTGCAGGGAGCGTGAATACTGGGAAAATAATGAGTAATGATATTTAGAGTACATAGTAGAATCACTCTTGATCATTTGGACCATGTGCATAATTTAACATTTTACATATCACCTTAAATAAATAAAGCCACTTAATAAACGAAAATCAAAAATCAGCTTTGGTCATTCTGTTTAACGAAACAATTTAATTTAAACATTCTATTAAAAAAATATAAAATTAAAAGGAGAAATAACGGGGAGTGATCAAATACCGAGCAAGTGCAAACGGCACCCTCATATAGCCATGTCAAAAAGTCCAGAAGCAATCCAGACAAAATAATCAAAAACTTTGAAAATATATACAAAATTCGGTAACTCTTGACAGAATACTAATTTTGGGAAACATAGATTTGTCAAAATGTTATCTTATACAGCCTTTTTTTCAATCTGATATTTATTGAGTAACCTTCTAGTCATATTCTTGACAAAAATTTCTGTTTTTTACTTTATATGCAACTATTTTTTAAGCGAAAACTTCTTTAGTACGGGTGTTGTAACCAGTCTTAAGCCTTAGGCGCAAATTATATAACCCGATTTATCAATTGCTCAACAGGCGTTCCATATGCCAGGTTCACTCGTCAGTTTTAATTTTATTTAAAGGTGGGGGGGTCTATGTGTTGCCAGTTAGGTGAAGGCGCCACTAAATTTTGAATTAGGAATATAACAATGATTTTTACACATTGAAATCAGGGCACTAAAATTTAGAAACATACCCTAGACAATAATATTATGAAAATTCGAATTCAAAGGTATTCATTAAGGAAAGGTGCGCTTGATACTAATTTACCAAAATAAACATCGGTATCGCCATTAAGTTATTTATTTAAAGATTAAAAGCTTTCACAAACACTCGAAAGACAAT
>MU182571.1:197515-220247 GCA_016904865.1 Pissodes strobi | reverse complement strand
GGAGTGTATTGTATAACTTCTTGGAATTATAAAGAATAGAATTTTTTGTTAATTCAGAGGAGGGAAAAGGAAGGTAGATGTCCTGACTCGAATTTCTTGTTGAGTACTCATGTTGTGGCCTTTCGGGAAATATGGTTCGATATTTGCGTATTAAACAAGTTGTTTCTAAAATAAACAAAGCAGAAAGCGTAAGAATTTTATATTTTTTAAAGTAGTATTCGCAATGAGCTCTGCCATTAAGACCAAATAAATAACGAATTGCTCTCTCTTGAAGTTTGAAAATGGTACGAAATTGCTCGGTGTTACAGCAGCCCCAAAAGGGAAGGCCGTAGCTAAGTAAAGATTCAAACAAAGAGAAGTAAGTGAGCCTGGCAGTAAACAGATTTAGTTCCTTCGAAACCGATCGAATTGCGAAGTAGGCAGAAGAAAGTTTTTTGTTAAAGAATCAATATGTGCGGACCACTTAAGGTTGGCACTAATACTCAAACCTCGGAATTTAGCCGATTCAGCGTATTTAATATTGCTGTAGTGAAGTAGCAAAGGTTGTTGTAAGGTTGTTTTATAAGATAAGGCTACGGTTTTATCAACGTTGAAACACAGCCAATTTGAGTCAGACCAAGTTTTGATTGTGACGAGATCGCTGGAGATATTAGAGTGTAGGGAGATAGTATTAGAATCACTCCAAGTTATGCTTGTGTCGTCAGCAAAGAGAGAAATTTTACCATTGATTTTTAGGTATGTAATGTCATTAATATATATTAGAAAAAGGATAGGCCCAAGAACAGAGCCCTGTGGAACTCCACTGGTAATTAATCTGCAATTAGAATCAGAACCATTCGCTCTAACAAACTGCTGTCTATTTTCAAGATAAGATTGAAACCAGTTCGAAGGAATACCACGGACTCCATAAAAATTTAGTTTTATTAACAAGATGTCATGACACACACAGTAAAACGCTTTAGCGTAATCACAGAAGACTGCTGTAGCAGTGGGGAGATTGTTGTTAAGGGATGAGTAAACATCGTGAAGCAACGAGAACATGGCGTCATTTTACACTTGTTTGGTAAAAATCCGAACTGTTCCGGGGACAGTATGCCATGTCTAAGGAGAAATGGCATGAGGCGATTTTTTAATAACTTTTCAATGATTTTAGAGAGTACAGGCAACAGAGCAATTGGACGATAATTGCATAAGACATCCTTTTCACCTCCCTTATGAAGAGGAATAATTATCGCAGTTTTGAGGCATTCGGGAAAAACACCTTTCGTGAAGGACGCATTAATTAAGGAAGCTAGGACATCCAGAATTGGAAGTGGGAGGTTCAAGAAAATTTTAATTGACAGATTATCAGTGCTACAAGCTGATTTACTCTTTATGCTGCTCATTACCTGAAGAAGTTCAAGGCTGGTCACAGGGCTTAGGAAAAAACTATCAGCGACATTTTTAGAAGGAGGAAGAAACAAAAGAGGGTCGAGAGCAGGAGAAATACCAGAGGTAACATTTTTGCTCACGTTGACAAAATATTCGTTTAAATCATTTGGTTTTGGCACGCTCTGATTCGCGGAATTTGTTTTGCCTCTAAGATGGTTAATAATGGATGGATGGTGGATAAGGCCTCCTTGGATACGTTTTTAGCAGTTGATAAACGATTTTGATAATATAGTTTCTTTGCTGTCTTGATAAGTTTTAGGTAGATCTTCCTATAATTCGAAATGAATTCAAGAACTTGAGTGGAGTTAGTGAATTTTTTTATGTATGAGAGGGAACGCAAATTTTTTGCAGATATGCGTAAGCTTTTCGTAGTCCATGGTTTGTGACGTTTAGGTTTAATGGATTTAAGCGGGAAGGCTTTACTGAATGCATTTATAATTTTATTTAAGAAACCACTAAAGGCAGAATCGAGTTCACCTGATTCAAAATTCCAGTTGGTCTTTAGGCAAAGGTTACGAAAGGATGAAAAATTGGAGGCTGAGAAGATTCTACCTAGGTGGCGAGTTTTTTTTGAGGGCCTATAAGAAGTATTGAATTGATTGAAGTATTGATCTGAGAGACCCGCGCTAGTTACTGTCGATTGGACATCAGTTGAAGGAAAGTCGGACGCTACATAGTCAATGATAGAAGAGGAATTGTTAGAAATCCGAGTTGGAGAGGTTACATGCATTGAAAGACCAAAAGAGTCAAAAATAGAAATTAATGATTTTTGGACAGCACAAGCGGTAGCGTAGTCAATATTTAAATCACCGCACAAAATTTTCTTGCCTTTCACCGGCAGACCATCTAACAAGCTTAGCAGGTTATTAAAGAACAATTGCACATCGGAATTTGGCGCTCTATATATACAAATTACGTGTAAATCAAAGTTCTTATTGTATACAATGGAAAATTCAAAGTAGTTATTCGATTGGAGATGATCAAATTCAGTTACAGGTAAAAAGCCCTCGCTTAAGGAAAGAATCAGTGTTCCCCCATGAGCCGAGTTTTTCCGATTATATCTGGCTATTGTGGAGTACTTTTCAACATAAAGCGGTTCATTCTCACTCAGCCAGTGCTCTGTAATTGCAACTAGTTGTAGGGAACCCTGATTCCTCCAAAAACAAAAATAATTCATCAGTCTTATTTCGTAATGAGGCAACATTAATAAGAACCATACTAAACCTGGCGTCAGGATTAGAGGAATCTAGTCGCTCAGGACACGTCAAGCTGCTTAAAAATTTTTCTTCGGGGAGCCGCTGGAGAAGTATTTTTGGTGACCCTCTCTGGACTTCTGAAGCTGAATCGTCCTCTCCGAAACAACATGGGATCTGTAGGTACAAAGATCTTCTTCCACTTCAGTGTGTTTAAACCCATATGCGGCATGAAAGTCGTGGTAGACCTTACGTAATTTGTCATCCTGGATTGGTAGTCCTTCAGATGCTATTAATAATCTGATGCTTATGTTGGTAAATACCTCGTAGCATACCGAGGCAGGTTGGTCATACAAATAAGCAAGGTACAACCTAATGGATCTGAAGATAGCAGGTTCCCTTAGTCTTGCCATAAGGAAACGATTACTAGAGTCGTTAGACTTACTGGCGGCCTGTGTTAATTTAACTGCTGGGGGAGTCAGCAGGTCCAGAGAGAAGGACGGTTTATGGGGCGATTCCTTAGACAGTTTAATTTCGACATCGCTCATAAGGGCATTAGGTTTGCAAGCAGCGATAGCTTGTTTGTCAGAAGCTACTGTAGTTACCTTGTGTGCCTTAGCTTCACTGACTGGAGAGGGAAAGTCCCGCAGATTGCCAGAGTTCGAACTGCTAGTCACTTTCGCCTTGGTGGAGGGAGTTAGATAGAGCTCTGTAGTTTTCTGAGGGATTTCAGATTCCATCTAACTTGAGCCCCGGATGGCCAGATATTGATGCTGAACAAATTCTCAGCGGACTTTCTTGATAGGGTCCCTATTTTAAATGTAGTTCCTCTGGAGACATTGCGCTGACTGAACAGGTTATAGCATCGAATAAATTCTGATGTTTTCAAGTTTTCCTTCACATAGTGCACTATATTGTTTGAAGTAAATCCTGCCGGGAGGTGTTCTACGATCACATAGTGCCATCTTTGGGCACTTCTATAAATTGCGGAGTTGGAATCTTCTGGGATTGAGGAAACTTCAGTAGGCAGTTCCATTTGAGTGGAAGATGAAACAAATTCCCTTGACGTAGTTTGGGTGGGGCCCGACGTAGAAGGAAAGCGTATCATCATAGGTAGAGCACTATGTTGTTTTCGGTTAGCAACTTTAGAATTTAAGTCCCTAACCAAGGTGGTAACATTTGCAAGGCTACTTTTTAAGTTGTCAATACCCTTCTTAATATCAGCGGACGAGGAGTCTTGCACCTGGATCTTGATGGTTTCCTCTGCATTGTTGAGTAGAATTTGAGAAATAGTAAAGACATTCTGTTCCATTTCCCTTAGCGATTTCAACAGAGAATGAGGGTTACAAATGGAGAACACTTCAGACATTTTGTGAATATCGTCTATTTTCCTTTCCAAAAGGTTCCATTTAGATTCATTATTCAATAAAATATCATACATCTCAGAAATAGTCGGTACACTGTTTGATAATTTACTCACGCGGTCAGCCAGCGAGGCAAATATCTCCTGAGGAACCTGAGTTTTTGATAAATTGGAAATTTTATCATTGAGATATATCAAATTTGGATAGTCACACAGGGCACAAAATAAACGTAGGTGGTTAAATTTCTCCAGCAGCAATGTCTTGGTAGTTGCTTTATCAAGGCCCGTACATTGCATACAGAAATATCTGCGACATTCGCCACTGCAGCGCACTTTGTTATATTTGTCCTTGTCGGGAAATTCTTTAAGGCAATTGTCGCACTTGTACATAGACATTTTTTTTGAATCGTGAGTACAAAGGAAAGAAAAAAAAAACGAAAGAAAACAAACACAGGTATTGTCGCGTATTGGGTGACTGGTCATGAAAATGAATTTTCATGACCAGTCACCCAATCAGTCACAAAACAAAACAAAAACCGACGCGGCGCGCGCCGGTGCGGAGCACAACAAACCCGCCTGAACCGTACGACGGTCAAACAACCACTCAACTAATGCTAGTATTTGTATCAAGTTTTCCCTAGCAGTTTATTGACGAAGCAACGTTTTGAATGAGAATCTAAAAATTAATCTATATTCCTCAACTGACTGATTTGATACCTTGAAAATTAACTTCAGATTATCTGTTGACGTCTTAAATTACTAGATTTATTCGTCGTTAATTTTGGAATACAAACGGTTGCTTCATAAGAAAGAACGCTATGATCTATGATCTGTCAAAACTTGTACTAATACAATTACAGGTCTCGCAAAATAGGAAGAACTCCTAACCTTCGGGTGCGCAGTAAACAGGTGGGCGGGACTATCTAGAAGCTCATTTACCTGATTGCCTTTGACACGCATATTTCTGTACAGTTAAAAGAGTAGGACGCTGCTTGCGAATGAATTTGCTCAATTGAATTATTTGTAATCATGCCTTTTAAAAGCAAAGTTGAAAGGCTAGTATTAAACTGCCAAAGCTGCGAAATAATTTACAATCTTATACAGTTTATGAAACAAGAAGCAGATGCAGGAAGACCAGTAATTGAGCTCAGTAAAGGGCACGAGCGTGTTTCAGCCGCTGCCAAGATTAGTTTAAGCACAATTAAACGAATTAAGCAGGAAGCCAAAAATATCGAATCTGGTACAGTTACATCCTTTTCCACGCCAAATAAAAAAACGTGCAGACACAAAAAGCAGAATAGCTTTGGGCAATGCTTATCAAGGTGTGTTACGCAGAACAATCCACAATTTCCATAAAACAGAAAGACAAGTATCAACTCTAGCGAGAATTCATAGAAATATTTCAAAGTAATGCCAATTACCAGGGAAGGAGAAAAGTAAAAAATGGATTTCGTTGGAGAAATACCAAAACCAATAGAGCAATTTTAATGGAAAAACCTTACGTAAGATATCTTCTAATTCAAATTGTAAAGAAAATGAAAGCTCACCGTGCAGTTCATCACATACAATCCAAAAATCTTGGCGCGATGGAACTGAAGAAGGTATAAGACAACCTGTATCAAAAGGCACAGGCCTAATAATCGGGAACGCTGGAGGAGAAGATGGTTTTGTGCCAAATTCATATGTCAGATCAAAGTCACACTGCAGTATTGGGGATTAGCATAATGAGATGAATTACGAAAATTATGAAAAGTGGGTAAAAACAACCTAGTGCTGGATTTACGCCCTAACAGTGTAGTAGTAATCGACAACGCGCCATACTACAACCGTTAAAAAAGTAAGTGTCATACATCGATAACAAAGAAAGAAAGCATGAAAAAGTGGTAAGGAATATATTCCATTTGGCGATAATATGTTAAAGCCGAGGATCTACAGTCTCTTTAAAATGACGATACCATAGGAGAAAACTTATAAGATCGATGAAATATTTTGCAGTGCGGGAAACACTTCCGCTTTCTGCTTTTATTTTCTATGCGGAGTGTACTTTACTAAAATTTGGTCCTTGTTATCTTTGTTGTACACTGACTCTCCTTTTATTGCATCTGCGCATCTCAGGGTTCTTCCTATTTTGCATGACCTGTACTAACAATCATCAATAGGGAACCATCTGATATCCCTAAGTGTGCATTAATAATAGTTCTCTTGTGACTTGTGTACTTCTCAATTGAAAATAAAAATTATTAAGCAAACAATTTTCTTTTGGAGAATATAGCCCTAAAAGAACAAAGGCTTCATCTATCAAATCTATAAAACAGTAGGTAACATTAATCTCATTAAAAGTTTCCATTGCCTGTCACTGCAAACGATATATTAATATCAAAACTGGTCGCTATTTCAAGGATGGAAAATTTCAAATCGAGACATTGCATATTCATTAGAAAGTACCGATGTTCCAACATTAGTTATTCTTGAATGCAATTTAAGCGCTTGGACACTTCTAATTAAATAAATTACGTAATTCCTAGTTTCCGAGGCACTAGATAAATTGCGACTGTTGCAAGATATCTTACTCTCTGTCTGGGACTCTTAAATATTTATACATTATTTACTTCTAGAAAGCCCGAACGAACGTATCATATATTTTAAGCTCAAGGGAGTAATTCTAAAACGCACACTAATTTTCCCATGATAAAGTGCATATTGTGTGAATCGCTTTCGTTTGCATCAAAAGTTTTGTCCAGGGTTATTTTTGATTGATCGATAGCACACAGAATTCTAAATCGATATATAAAGTCATACAGCTTAAGCTGTCTGAATATTTTCCCAAAGTTTAGAAGCATTGATTTTCTGTGAATAACTTAAAAGATCTTCAGAACTTTTAATTAAATCTGATTGTTCCAAAACTTGATTAAGTTGAAAGTCACGCTCTTGATGCTCCTTGTTTCATACCGCTAGACTTTTTCGAGGAATCGGAGTTTTGAACAAGTAAGCAGGCAAATTGGAAAAATGCACTGATCAGTTGTCACATTAGTGGGATTTTTTTTTGTGGTACCATCACGTAAAAGAAAAATACCCTTATGAATAATATCACTTGGGACAAAATGTTTAGCACAAACTACGTATTAGTTAGTGGGCGACCAATCAGCTCTTGGGATGGCTTTTAGCCGTTGAATTTTCAGGTTTTCATCTTTGTGAAGTGAAAAACTGATTCAGTCTCTTCCCCTGCTTTTAAAGAACTAGGATAATTTGAATTGAACCCAGGAATACAGCATGAACTTGGCATGTTGATAAATAAAAAACAAATAAACAAAATGTAAAAAACAGCGTACCGACTTACCAGATTTCCAAGCTTATGCAATTATATATATTTTTTAGTATTTTTAAATCTAATTCACTTACTTATACCTATAAATCGGCTATAAGCTAAAATAAACAACGCTATCAATAAATAAACTGGAGTTCATATTTGTTTACGAGCGAGAGCTACAACTCCCTTTGCAAATATCTGATATTTTCAATGTTACTATATTCATAAACGATGAATGAGTGAGTTTGGGTATACTCAATTCTCTAAACGATACTAAAACAAATTTAAATTAATGACCCTTCGAAAGTACTATATGAAAAGTTCAAGTAGAAGTAAAACATATTTTTAGGGTGTTACATGTAACGTTCTTCGGAGATCCATTCGTGTTTCCCTATTTTACACTTTATATACTTTTTAATTGGCTGCAACCCTGTACCTCACTCAGCATCGGTGCCTCGATGACACTCAGGTATACTTGTCTTGCAACCGGAAGCAAACAATGAAAGAATAACTGATATTGGTCTCTTGAAGACCTCTACAAATGACTGCCTGGAGGTGAATCTAAGTAAATGTCACTGTTTCATCGTTGGCAGGGCACGGAAAAAATTAAACTTTACAAAAGATGCAGTACAACTTTAAGTTCTTCCGATTTTGCCAAAAACTTGGTCTGCTCCTTGGTGTTAATCTTAGATTTTTCGAACCTATTACTAATTGCATAAAAAGCTTTTAGTGGTTTAAAACTTATTTATAAAGAGAAACATCGGTAAATACTATCTTAACAAACCTTATATAATAATTTTCTGGTTTAACCATATTTTACTTCTTACGATATGGTGTTCCTCTGAAGCGTGACGGTTTGACGCTATCCCAGTCACCCGGCTTATTTAAAGATGCTGTGCATACGTCAATATAAATAAAGCAGTGTATATGAAGCTCAAAGAGATTGGTCGGTTAAAGTCGAATAAAAGAAAAAATTTTATCCCTTAGTTTTGTTTAATACTTACAAATAAACGACCTCATTTATTTGTATAAAAAAAATCACAGTCTTTCGCAAAGATGCAACCGGGGGAACATTGACAATAATGAATGAAAACGCAAAAATGTGATTTGTGTTGTAATTCTAATGATTTTAAAGGCAGAATTTAAAACAGTAAAAATACAAACACGAGTGCTTATAATATATTTAAGTAAAGAAATGTATTTTTAACTTTAATATTAAAGATTATCATAATTAAAAGAATAAATAAATAAAAAAAAGTGCAGATATGAACACCCAAAAAATTACTGTCCTCTTGTACAAGGATATATAGTATATAATTAGCCATAACGTTACTGTAATATTTCTAGTCTGTTCCAATTTGTTTTAGCGCGTTTTGGTGCCTTTGATTATTTAGCTATTTCCGGTTAGTCGTTCAATCAACTTTCGGTTAGTTTCAGTTGGTTTCAATTTATTTTAGCCATTTGAAACGACTACGATACATTATAACAGAATTTAATCTTTTTGGCTAGTTTTGGTTAGCAGCCAAAATTCAGTTTTTTTGGGATAGTTTTAACTTACTTTAATTTTTGTAACCTCTTCCGATATGTTTTAGCCCGTTTTGGTGCTTTTGGCTGCCTTAAATTAGTTTTGGCTCAAGTTTGGTTAGTCATTAAATTAGCTTTCATTTAGTTTTAGTTAGTTTTAATTTATTTTAGGCATTTGAACCGGTTTCGATACATTATAGCCAATTTTAATATTTTTGGTTAATTTTAGTTATTCGCTAAAGTTCGACTAATTTAAGGTAGTTTCAACTTATCTCAATATTTTTTATCTGTTCCGATAAGTTTTAGCTCTTTTTGGTGCGTTTGGTTACTTTTGATTAGTTTTGGTTAGTCGTTCAATCAACTTTCGGTTAATTTCAGTTAGTTTTGATTATTTTTGTCATTTGAACCGGTTTCGATTCGTTATAATCAATATTTGTGTTCTTTGTTACTTTTGGTTAGTCACCAAAATTCGGTTAATTTGGGTTAGTTTTAACTTTCTTCAATATTTTTAAACTATTTCGCTACGTTTTATCCCGTTTTGGTGCTTTTAGCTACTTTTGGTTAGCCATTCAATCACCTTTCGGTTAGTTTCAGTTAATTCCAAATTATTTTTAGTTGTACATTATAACCAATTTAAATCGTTTTGGGTGAATTTTAGTTTGTCGCCAAAATTCGGCTAATTTGGGTTAGTTTGGGTTAACTTTAATATTTTTAATCTGTTCCGATATGTTTTAGCCCTTTTTGGTGCCTTTGGTTATTTTTGGTTAGTTTTGGTTAGTCGTTCAATCAGCTTTCGGTAAAGTTCAATTAGTTTTAATATATTTTAGTCATTTGAACCAGTTCCGGTACGTTATAAGCAATTTTAATGTTTTTAGTTAGTTTTGGTTAGTCACCAAAATTCGGTTAATTTGGGTTAGTTTAATATTTTCATCTGTTCCAATACCTTTTAGTCATTTTTGGTGTTTGGGTTAGTTTTGGTTAGTTGTTCAATTAGCGTTCGGTAAATTTCAATTAGTTAAATATATTTTAGTCATTCGAACCAATTCCGATACGTTGTAAGCAATTTTATCGATTTTGGTTAGTCGCCAAAATTCGGTTAATTTGGATTAGTTTTAACCTACTTTTATATTTTTAATCTGTTCTGATACGTTTTAGCCCCTTTTGCTGCTTTTAATTATTTTTGTTTAGTTTTGGTTAGGCATTCAATCAACTTTCGGTTACTTTCAGTTAGTTTTAATTTATTTTAGTAATTTGAATTTTCTCCTATACATGATGACCAATTTTATTGCTTGTAGTTAGTTTTGGTTAGTCGCTAAAATTCGGTTAATTTGGATTAGTTTTAACGTACTTTAATATATTTAATCAGTTACGACACGTTTTAGCCCATTTTGGTGCTTTTTGTTTGGTTAGTCATTCATCAACTTTCGGTTACTTTCAGTTAGTTCCAATTTCTTTTAGTCATTTGATCCGGTTTCGATACGTTATAATCAAACTTAATGTCTTTGGCTAGTCGCCAAAATTCGGTTAGTTTTGGTTAGTTTTAACTTACTTTCATTTTTGTAACCTGTTCCGATACGTTTTAACCCGTTTTGATGCTCTTGGTTATTCGTTCAATCAACTTTCGTCTAATTTCAGTTATTTCTAATTTATTTTAGTCATTTCAGCCGGTTCTAAGACGTTATAATCAAATTTAATGTTTTTGTTTAGTCTTGGTTAGTCGCCAAAAGTCGCTTCGTTTTGGTTAGTTTTAACCTACTTAAATTTTTATAACCTGTTCCGATACGTTTTAACACGTTTTGTGCTTTCGGTTAGTCGTTCAATCAACTTTCGGTTAGTTTCAGTTAGTTCGAATTTATTTTAGTCATTTGAACCTATTCCGATACGTTTTAATGAAATTTAAGTTCAAATAAACAAACCAACACGATCTCTCATGCGTATGACGTCATGTCGCAAATGAAGCGTGCACTTTTTCACGATTTGAGGCTCTATACTAGGATAACAGAAACACTTTGAATGTTAATATGTTTAGGTTTGGCGTTCATGATTTGTAAAGGGGTTTTGTGCATATTTTTAGCAGAGTTTTTTTCTAGCTCTAAAAGTAAGAGCGCTAGTTTTACTTTTAGAGCTAAAAAAAATCTTTAAATTGAATCACCAGGATTATTTAGCAGAACGAAGAGACTTGCAAATCTTATAAAAATATTAACTTCTGATTTCCTAAATGGATCGCCCCGTATATAGTTCATTTATCGGGTAGCTCTTTCGTCATTGATTCCCAATATACTAGGTTTGATACTTCTATCTATTAACTGAGAAAATAATGAAAATGTATCATAACATTAATGCTATAAAATAATGTGTTGGTCAAATGCATTGATATTATGACCCACTTAAAAAATACATGCTGGTGTTTTCAAACTATCTAAGTTCTTCATTTTTTTGTTTTATCTCATGTCCAATTGTAACAGGTCAGGAAGAGTACTTCATCTTTGGTAATTTAAAGTTTTTTCTATCTCTAAAATGCTCTAAGAGTGCTCCAAAATATACGGAAAAACTCTCTAATTATATGTATAATCACTACCCCATACTAGGGAGGTAAATTTTATGAACGATCTATGTTGGGGTTTGGAACGTTGCGTTCAATGATTAATCATCTCCTGATGATGCTAACATGGTTAGAGAAATGCGCGTCGAGTGCCAAATTCTGTTTCGGCATTGTGGATAAAACTCTGTTTTAGTATTAAATATCTGTTGACTGTATTAAAATTCCAACCGACCTAGAACACGCACCTTGTCAAGGATTCAAAAGTTTAATTATAAAATTATTTGCTACTCTTCCGGTCATACAGTGGCGTCTCAAGAAGGGGGGACTAAGCGGCAGTCTGCTCCCTCCACCTTTGGACCGTTTATCCTTTTATAGCCTTAACTTTTTATGAAATAAAATTGAGCGAGTCTGCTAGTACTCGAGACACTCATGTGCGTGACTCCTGAATATAGGCAACCATTTATTTGGAATTGGTTGCCTATATTATGGCGTCAGAAAGAACACGTTTTACACTAACGGTTACAGACAGCCTGCAAAACACATTCCCGTCACAGATACCACCTGATGTGGGTTGTTTTATGATTACATTTGTAACGTTTGCATTAGAATGTATAATATTACACTTCACGCATAGTCCTCCGCTCGCTTCGCTTGCTACAGGGGCGCAACGAACAAAACCTAACCCAAGGCATGCTCAAAATCAAGAAAGAATCTTTTTACAAATATAACCTCAAGAAAATAAAAAAACACCATCGGGAATCGAACCCGGGCAACCGATTTAGAGGTATAGCATCTTACCTACTGAACCACCAGAGCACTTGTAAGCAATTCGTTGCATCGTAAAGACATATATAAAATAGGAACGCAAGCTAATGAAAACACCCGATGCCTTCCGACAAGTCGGGAATCTGTTTTGGAGGCTGTCTTTATCTGCTAGTCATTTTACAAGAAAGCGCTGAAGGAGACTGTGCATGGTTATGATATCACATCCGGGTTTCACACTTTCGTCCATTTTTCCGAGATTTATCCCCATACCGACCGCCGCGTTAGATGTTTACACATCAAAAAATAATTTATTTTCTTATAGACGATAAAAAAATTAGTTCGCTAAATTTAAAACCAAGAAAGACATTGTTCTTTCATTATTTATACCGTCTTCCGACTTAAATAAACACTAATTCATAAAATATCATATTATTATACCTATTCCTGCAAGTGGCCGTGTTTTATTTAAGGAAATTGGACGGCGTGCGGCGTGTTTTTTGTCGGTTTATCGGTAATTATTTTTTATTTCAAAATTTATGATTTATTACCATGGCAAAGGCTGCCGCCGATTCGCCGACCGACGCGACGCGACGTGGGCATTTGAAAAAATATGTCCATATAATCAAAACATAATCTCTGGAATATCTTAATATCTTCACGGGCCATGGAATCGGTATCGTGCAAGTGATAGCAAATAATGTACTTATGTCATAACATGTAATTTAAATATTTTTAACTATTAATAAACAATGAAATCAAAATATTTGTGTAAATAGCTACGTAATTTAAAATAAATTAAAACGGAGAAAGGAAAATCCTGTTGGGAGTGCAAAAAAAACCGTGCACAAAAATTGAGACAATTTGTTTCAGAAAGAATTTTTTCACTCAACATTGAAAAAGGGAAATAAATAACAATTTAATGTTAATTATCGTTGTTTGCATAAACAACCGAATTACTGACTTAAGTACCTATTATTATTTGTTTAGATGAGTATCACGAAAGTTCCCATCCTTGAGAGAAATGTTGCCCAGGCATTAAAGTCTTTAGATGTTTCTAGTTTTGATATTGATATTCCCCCTACCTCTTTAATATTCCGTCAACCTCCAAAACTTCTGGTATAAACTTAAGTTCAACTATAACTGCAGAATCAGAACTATTTTTGAAATTGACGAAAAGGAATTTGAAGATGTAGAAAGAGTTAGGGAGAGTGAAAAATGCCCCAAACATTTTTTATTACATTAAGGTCCGGAGTTCTTGAAGGCCACGGTAGAATATTTTTTCTTTGAACGAACCAATTTTTCACCCGTCCTGCAGTGTGTTGTTTTGCTGGCATTTTCTTCTTCTATGGCCTTATCTGTTCCCAATGTTGGCTATCATCATGGCTATGCGCACTTTATTGGACGTCACGCCAAAGCATTTTCGTAAGTTGGCGTGCCAGGCGATTTTTCTTCTACCTGGTATTCTCCGTCCTTTCACTTTACCTTGCAGGAATAGTTGTAACAGGGTTCTTCATGATATGGCACAAGTATTCCAGTTGTTTTATGGTGTGGATAAGAACTAGTTGACAATTCGTTCTTCTGAGGACCTCTTCGTTGGTGACCCGGTCAACCCAGTTAGTTCTTAGGATTCTTCGATAAATCCAAATTTTAAAACTATGGATCGTATTTCCTGTTGCTAGAGAAAACGTTCGAGCCTCGACACCATGGAGTAACATAAAAAACATAACATTTTATCATTCTCTTCTTGAGGGTCATGCTGAGATCTCGGCAGCTGAGAAAGTGTTTCATTTGTGTAAACATTGCTCTGGCTTTTTCTATTCTACACGTTATTTCTCTGGAGTGATCCCACGCACCAAGGTAAGTAAAACTGCCCAATCTCTCGATAGCTTCGTTCTTACAGTATAGCAACCTGGGTTGATCAGGGGATTTACTTACAACCAAATACTTAGTTTTCTCAATATTTAATTCTAGCTCGTACTGTTCACTTGTGTATGTAACCTTGTTGACAAATTATTGTAGCCCTTCCGAGATGCCAGCCAGTAAAACAGCGCCATCGGCATACCTAATGCTGTTTATTAGGTCACCATTTACCCTAATACCATCTGTATTGCTTTACTAAAAATTTTCTCTGAGTAGATGTTGATCAACAAGAGCGACAATATGCACCCCTGCCGGACTCCTCGCTTGAACTCCAAGGCGCCCGACTCGTTGTTGTCCTGCTATATGGTTAATTTCTGATTTCAATATAAATTGGAAATGATTATTATGTCTTTTACATCTACACCCGTTTGACGTAGGATTTTTACCATTATTTCGAATTGACAGCGGCCGAAAGCCTTACTATAGTCTATAAAGTAACCCACACGTGAACATCGCTGTTCACATCCCTACAGCGCTGTATAAGAACTTGCATGGCAAACAATAATTACCCATACACCAGCGTTCATTACCGCCATTCATTCTTCTAGTATTATTTCCTTTCAAAATATTGAAGGGATTAATAAACTTTAATTGCCCAATAACACAAATAGTTTTCGTGCCATCTTTCCTCTCAATTTTTTCCTTCGAACAGTCTTCCCATATTTTGCAGGGAAAATAATCTGCTTAGAGGCCACTAACGTAAAATAATATTCTCCAGTGATTTCTATCAAAAGCGCTTGTGAAAGGAGAGAGTGTTGGTTAGTGGATAAATTAATCAGCTGGGAGGACACTGTTCCTCTTAGTTTGTCAATTTGTTTTATCCTCTCAGATTTTTGGCTCATGTGAAGTAGCTTGGTGTTACTTTATATTTTAAGTTTGTTGTAGCTAAGCATGGATAAAACAAAATTGACTGTCGCCTATATGGGCTTAGCTAGTGAAGTGATATTGGAAAAAAGAAGGAAAAAAGGTTTGCGGTCAAAGAAGTTTCAAGATCAAAAAATTATTTTTAATTCCTTATAATCTTTGTTTTTAAATTTCTGGTATTATAGAGATCTTCGTTTTTTATCTGGCATAAAGCAGGATGTGCCCTGTACGTTTCAATAAATTCCTTTAAAACAGACTTTGGAACATTTCTAATGTCAGATTTCTCACGTTTGTCGTCATCACCACTAACAGTTGTGAATCTTTATCCATAATAATACAATAATTATACCTATTATTGTATAATCTAATCCTTAATTTTGCCAAATTCTACTTTGATGGAGATAAGTATTTTCTTCTACCGTGCGTAAAATACTTACTTTACGCACTCTCTAAGATTCATAAAATAAGCCTTTTTAATGTAAGATAAGTCATTTTACGCACTAATGTGTAAAGCAATTTAATAATATTTTTGTTTTTTCATATATTTTTCGATAATAGAAAAAATTTTGTCCGCTACTCATGTGTAAAATATCCTTTTTGTATTCATGGGATTCTAAAAAGGCCACTTTACACACTTGTTACATAAATAACTATTTTCTACGACCGTCCGTTTTTACCCTCTTTCCCGCACGCATTTCAGTTTTGAAAGAGTCACTTTCCCGCACTAGTACGAGGAAAATAATTTTTAACATTATTATTCATAATAATTAGTACTAATTCACCTTGAGATTCGTTACCTACTTTAGTTTAACTTAATTTAATTATTTAAATGTGTGTGCGGTCGTAGAAAAAATAATGTTTCCAACTCATGCGTAAAGTGCCTTTCCCGCACTCGACTGCTTACCCAAACTCCACTTCGCGTCGTTCGGGTAACGGCAATCGCGTGCGCGAAAGTATCAGAGAGAACGACGTGACACATCAAAGCACACTTGTCTTATCGGGACTGGAACATCGGTACATCGCATCGTGACAAGGAAGATGGTATGCGGTCTATCATCTTATCACCCACTAACTAGAGTTCTTTCTTTCAAGATTCGACATTTACACAGGAAAGAACGCTGGTATATGGGTATCAACCTTGTCAAGTTTGAACGTCGGTACATCGTGACAAGAATTATGGGAATCCAGATCTATGATCTTATTACCCACTAACTGGCGTTCTTTCCCGCGAGATTCGATATTATCATAAGAGAGAATGCTAGTGTATGTGTAGCTAATGCCTCTCGAGTAGCGAGCGAAATGAAACTGCGACTCACACATATGTTCTTGGCATTTCTTATATAGGCCTACATAAATTATCTTGAAATAGATTTTCAAAACGTGTGACGTAAGATTTGGAGTTGGATTTCTTCGGAATGGTTATAAATGTAGAGACTGCCAATCTGGTGGACTGGAATCGTGCCACTCTCATAAATATTATTAAATAGTGATGTCACAGTGGTAATACAATGCTGACCCATAATCGTAAGTAGTTCTGCGGGTATGGGGTCGGGACCAGGAGCTTTATTGGATCTAGCAATCTCAATGTTATGTTTAGCTTCGTCAACTGATATAGTTGGCTCTGCTATATTGTTTGTTTGTTTAGGTTTTCCGGGATACTGTTCATCCTTAAAGAGTTCAAGTATGTATTTCTGTCATGTCTTTATTTTTACATTCACCTCATAGATAGGCCAGCCCTGTTCGTCCATAATGACTTCTGTTGTTCCTTTTTTGTGCCTGCCTCGGGCCTCTTTGATCTTTTTGTTTTCTTGGAATCTCTCACTCATCCATCTTTCTTTCGCTTTTCTTATCTCTTGTTTGATTTTGTCGGTAAGCCTCTGGATCGGCAGTATTCACTTTTCTTCTTTCTTCCAACATCACAAAAATTTCATTGGTTATCCACTGCTTCTTCTTTTGCTCATATTTAACAGGAGTTAAAAACTAGTTTCAAGCATCAAGCACCGAGCCCTTGAAAGCCCTCAATATGTCTTCTTCTGGAATATTTACTAGTGATGTCTTTCCTAGTTCTGCACTTATCGTTATTTCCACTGCACGTCGAATATCCTTCTCGATTTCATATTTATTCTTACTGAGACTTTCGTGGTTTAGTTCTTAGTAAGCAAACTAAGGGAGTGTGCAGATGGATCATCTGCCTGTGGGTAAGTTTTGACAGAGATTATGCTGTTTCGAAACGTCGGATTGATTAGGATAAAATGTTCTTGGTATATAAAATTATTATTGGGAGATAATCTACCAACCGTCGCGCCAGTATCATAATATTTTGCAGAATGTTAATGTAAGTGACTAAAGTGAACCGACTTTAAATTTTCGTGCGCTGGCCCAATCCGCCTCCACTCATCTGTGGTCACACGTTTTCGGAAAGACACCCACTGGTTTTACTATTCTGGGTATATCTGTCTTCAAAACGAGTGTTTGGTGGTCAGTATACTCTGATCCGCACAGAATAGCATGATTTGAGAAATTTCCCATCGGAAAAAATGACATTTTCCCAGAAGCGATCGCCTTCTATGCTAAGCTATAAGCAAAATCCCATTTTTTGTTCTTTGCTATCCTGATTGAGGAAAGGTTTTTTTACTGCTGGATGTTTTTTTAGTTTAGATGTGTGTCTTATTCGGAGCATTTCTGTTTTTCCGGATGCAAGAAAATGTGTTCCACTTCTCGCAGCAGAATTAAATGGGCTATCTCGTAAATAGTTGCACACATTTTCATCTTCTTGTGCAGTTGAAGCTTTCCGATGGCCGCTATCAACTCTTCTTTCAACTGACTGGTTTTGATTCCATATAATTTTAATACTATGGATTCTAGCCTTTGGTATTTGAAATCTTGCTGCAACCTTTCTTTCGGACCCTACTTCTTCAAGCAGTATTACTATTTCAGTTTTGCCAGGAATACTTATGTGTGGCATTTTTATTCTGTGTTAGTTTGAGTTAGTTTGGGTTAGTATATCCTTTCGAATCAATCAAATCACCGCAAAGAAAGCCGACAGTGACACTGAGAGAGGTCACTACACGCGCCCACTTTACTTTTATAATAAAAATAAATTATTTTCCAAAAACAAAAACGCCGCACGCCGCTAGCCCACCCCCACAAAAAAGAGCCGGGCAGTCGGAATTTGATGAATTATTTTATGCTGTTGTCAAATTTATACAGATAGAATATTTATATTTTTAATTTTTATTAGATGTAGTACGCAGTCATGAGAACGATATCACAAAACAAGTGTTTTCATAAATCTTCAAAAAAATCTGAGTGAAGAACCACATGAGAAGCACTTTAAGCCAACAAGCGGTGACATACCTATTCATTTTAACCATTGAATCGGAGCCGGTTCAAACATTAAACTTTTGTAACATAATTAATGGATTTGCTTCAATGAAATGCCGAAAAATGAAGAAAACTTTTTTTTCAATAAATTTGTTTTAATTTTTATTAGAGCAGTAAAAGTATACTATCAGAAATATAAACATGAAGGGGGGGGGGGGGGGGGGGGGGGGGGGCACCGAGGGCCGACTAGTCTAGGGCGCCTTGGACCCTAAATCCGACCTTGATTAGGGGTTTTGTTTTATTTAATTCCCAGAATAAACCTAACAACTTCAGGTTAATAAAACTATTAATGAAAATATCGTTTCTAATAAATCAGTTATTTTATATTAAGTATTATTAATTATTGATAAAACCTGTTACGCGAGATTTGTAACAGGCTACGATTACCTATAAGCATTTATTTTTTTTCTGGACGAAATGGCGAAGGAATAAAATAAAAATTTACGTGGAAGTCGACTAAAAATTGATCTATTTTTGGAAGGAAAATAATCAAACATCATATTATTTATTAAAATAGACTACAAAGATTATATAAACACCACAATCGTACTAGTATTGGAAAAGCATGAAACCCAATCCATTAAACTAGGTATTCTAAAGCAAATATTTCATATTTATGTCTTTAATCAAATGCACACGCCTTCTTTTGAACGAATTAACTTTACACACACGATATATTGCTGCAGCTGGAACCACAAAGCTTCGTTGTATATTGGTATTTTCCCTGGGTTTTGTTCTATTATGGTGCCTTTCTAAAGGGAGAAAGAAACCCTTCTTCTAATCGTTTGGCTTGTTTTCATTATTTCAGCTCGATAATACACCTTGATGGCCATCCACTGTTTTCGACCTTGCTAATTATGGATTTTTAATTGCTGATTCGAGGTATTTTGGAATCTAGAATATAATTTCAGCCGTTCTTGGAGGGTTGTGTCTAAAATAAAACAATAGTGATAGATTGTTAATTGGAGTTTGGACTTTAATGCATGTAAAGTTATATTTTAAGGTTATTTAGGGATATCTAGTCCTGTAATTATAACTTACTTTTTGTACACTTGATGGTCATTCTGTGGTAATTTTCTCGTTGATTTATACTTGACAATATATTGTTTTGCTTAGGTGATTACGGAATATTTTCATTTTGGGAATGAAACATTGACGTTTGTTAGAAGTATGTCATGTCACTCCGGTTTTAAACCATAGACTACACGACCGGTGGAAATCGCATCGTATCCCTCCGTCGATATCGACTCTAGAACCACTCTAATTCGCGTTGTATTTACTGTAGGATTTAGCTATACCACAAGAAAAGTGTTCTATGTTCCATATGGTCTGTGGGGGTAACTTTCGCGGTATAATTTGACAGGTCCATGGACAGGCGCGTGGTCTTTACGGTCGACACGGTTGCCAAGTTAATGCCTTATTTGGCATAATGCTATTAGTGGCGCGTGTTGATTGTAATTTTAGACTGCCGAATAACGCGTGGGTTATATATTCCCACCAAGCATTTAAAAGTAGATTCTAACTGATACAAATCATTTCTACAATGAGTCGCTTTAGCGCTTGATTTAGCGAATCCGGAAGTATGACATCATAATTTTCTAGTACTTTGTTACAAATAGGGACGCTGTTGGCAACATAGTATGTTGGGCCGGCGCGATGCTAATTCTGCTAGCCTCGTCATTTTCGGAGCAAGCCAATTTAGTCTTTATGTGATCTTGAAGAAACCAGTAGGTTTCAGTGCCGAGCTCTTGAAATTGGGAATTTTCATTGAGATACTGATATTTAGTGTGAAATATACAGTGCCCTAGTTAGGGGATTATTCAACGAAGCCCTTGAGCAGGATTATCCTTCGCATCTTCGCCGTCCCTCATTACACTTTGTAGTATACAACTTTTTCCCAATCGGTACAATTTTTAAAGAAGTTATCTAAAAACATGGTGATTCAGCCGACCCTGGCTAGCCGCTCGAGCTTATCGCCTTGATGCGTCATTACAATTTTGTACCGATCGGTGACAAGCAAGAATCCGTAAATCGGTTCTTTCTTTTGGTTTTAAGAAGAAAAATGCCTAGAAATCGTATTTCAAGTACAGTGTATGTGTCTCGGTATGTGTAGTGATATGTCTTGCTCGCAAAGGAGGCGAAAAAAGGGAGCAATATTCATCGGAAGAAGCGAATCAGGGGGTGAGTTCACATAAGATTATATGCCAAAATTTCAAATATACGTAAATACCTGGTTAGCTTATATATATAAAAACAGAAACTATCTCTCGTATAAAAGCATAATGTGTATAATACTAAGCTACCTTAGTATTATGAATAAATATGACTCTTGTAACCCTTAATTTTTTTACTTAATAAAATTAAAATGGAAAATACTCTCAAACTTCTAAAACTAACTATATTAGAATAAAATAGAGTGCGAACGGGTTACAGTCAAAAATTACTAACAAACTGTTATTTATATACGAGGGCATGACAAAACATTGTTACATTTGTCGTCTGTGCACAATTATACACAGAATCAAACAATATATTCGGAATTGAAATATATTATATCGAAATGAATATAAATAATAAGCAAAAGTTAACGATACGAGCTATTCGAATCGTTCTCTAGTAATCTCGTCTAATTATTGTAATTGTACATCCTACCAAAGCAATACTATTCAATCACAAAAAGTGGTGACATAACACAATCAAAAGGCTGGCTAAGGTCGGCCTGCACATTTATTAATGTTTTACATAGAATAAAACGTTTTTACCATATAAAGGAATGTAAAAAATAGAAACAAATGGTTATAATGCCTTCGTATTATTATCACGTTTTGAGAATGGATCCCCGTATGGGCCACATGTGGGACTATAAACTACAATTCGATTTGATGCAAATATTGCAAAACAAAAAACTAAAAGTTATATTTAATCAGGAGCCACTTATCTACAGGATAATAAATAAAACTCAAAAATCAAATATTATCATAATAATTTCAAATGATATTCATAGCCACAATACTAGAGAGTTTATGGGAAATCGTACTGTTATTATTACTAAAATGCAATTATCCTCAATACCAGTGTTAAAAACTCTGTCTAGAAGATTAAGGACTATGTATACCGTAATTATTGTTATTACTGCATTAATAAATAATTTTCAAAAAAAAAAAAAAAAAAATAATAATAATTTTTTTAAGTGAGTCGAAGAGTGCCCTTTTCTCACGAAATTAACCCTTAAAAACTAGCCACAAAGGCAAGCTGACTCATAATTTAGGAGCGACTAAAACCCAGGTTGGGTATTATTATAGCTTTGCATGCCCCTCCGTTCGCTTTGCTCGCAACGGGGGATCAATCAACAAGAACTAACCAAGTGCTAACCAAAACTAACCTAAGGCTAACCCAAAGTAACCCAAAATTAAGGGAAAAAGGTAAATTAATAGAAATTTTCCTAGGACGTAGACATGGATTCGTGTCGCATCGCGCGCAGTATTTTGGATTGCAACTCGGGATTTAGCCGCTCGTCATAAATTTATCGGAATGTTATCGTTCGGCTTTGTGGAAGCGATGTATACCGGAACGCATTACTTTTAAACAATTCGTGTTGATATGAGCGGACCGGTGAGGGAAAAAATTGGAGTAAACATTGCTTGCAGGAGATGTTAATAAATAATATCAATACCTATTTACAAATTCGCATTTGCAGATGCGAATAACTTTAACTAAAATTGGCCATCACATTTTGCAGATGTGAAGGGCCCCCAACGGCCTCCACGTCAGTAGGTGTATTATGTTGGAGTGGTTAGAGGCACACTATATCCCTACATTTGCCGATGTAAAGGATATATGTATTGACAAAAATAAAACGGTATAGTGCTATGTATTTGCAGACACAAACACAAATAACCACCAAAAACAAATAACCACCATACTATTGCAACCCTCTTACATAAAATCATTGCATTGGAGGTAGCGAATTATTACACTCTTGGTTTCTGTTCAAAACAGAAATTACAGTATTTGCAGATACTGTAAATATGCTAAAAAATCGTTGCATTTGCAGATGCAGACGAAAGCATAACCAG
Organism: Pissodes strobi; assembly: GCA_016904865.1. Classification (NCBI taxonomy): domain Eukaryota; kingdom Metazoa; phylum Arthropoda; class Insecta; order Coleoptera; family Curculionidae; genus Pissodes; species Pissodes strobi. The sequence goes on along the minus strand of MU182571.1, from coordinate 197,878 downwards.
GGTTAAGCAGCAAGCAAAAAGGTGAATAGTTCGTTGTATTAGCAGAGACACACCACTGTCTGCAATTGCAGTTGCAGGTAGTGAACATATTCATGAACCTATTTTTCTGTTCAAAAACAGAAATTGCAGCATTTGCAGATGCTGTAACTAGGCTAATAGATCGTTGCATTTGCAGATGCAATCGATATAATAAGTAGCAAAACCAAGGAAAATCTTTTGCATTTGCAGATGCATTAGAAGATCCTCTCACGCTAGCGGAGGAATTAACTTATCCGAATCAAGACTTACCAACATCAGAAGTACCAGATGGTCCTGAACCTGAACAAAGTAAAGACCACGCTTTGTTAATAGGCAAAAAAAAAA
>MU182571.1:163813-197415 GCA_016904865.1 Pissodes strobi | reverse complement strand
AATAAATCATACCTGCGAGGCCAGAACTAGATAGTATGATAGAGAAGTATCCACCAGCTTCCAACTGTAATGTCCTCAGACCATCAAAATTAAATCTCAAAGAGAGCACTAAATCCTGCCAAGACAACTACTGTATCAATTACAGAAACAACTATGGTCCGTGGGATTAGTGCCTTAGCCCTCCCTTTCAATAATTTAATTAGCCAACCGTCTCAACTAGAATTATACCTTCAAAATTGGTTAAAAAGGTAAACAGTTCAATAATAGAGTGGGTACAGGATTATAAAATGCCTTTCAATAGGACACAACTCCGGTTAGCAAAATAGAAGACTACATAGGACGGCAAAAAATTTAATTTTAAAATACGCATTCTTGGGGAAAACTGATCTTAAAGATGCATATTTCCTTATCCCTATGCATCAGTAGTCAAAAAAGTTGTTAAGATTCGTTTTTTGCAACGTATTATACCAATTTAATTGTGTTTCATTTGGTTTATGTACAGCTCCATATCTTTTCACAAAACTGAAACCAGTTGTAAGATATGTAAAATTAAAGGGTATAAAAACTGTACTCTACTTAGTCGATTGGCTAGTTATTGGTAATTCAAAAGAGAGCTTAAAAGTATAAATAAAATTACACAAACATTACAAGATTTAGGTTTTATATAAATTCTGAAAAAAGCGTAGTTATTCCCGCGCAACAATGCTCATTTTTCGGGGTTATACAAGAGAAAAGATACCTACTGACAGAACAGTCTATCATCTTTTACCCTGAAAAATACCTACTCACATCTCCTTGCAGAGAGAAACAACCATTGTGGAAGAAAATTTCTCTGGCTGTAGGGAAATTAGGAAGTCTCCTGAGAAATTAAACTGATTATTTTTTTATTGCAAACTATAGAACAGTGAAAAAGAAATCGATACGTATTTTTTATTTCCACTAAGATGAATATTACAAGAGCTATACCAGTTTTTAGTTTTGTATATATAGATATGCTATGCATGGTGTGACGTAACAATTCATGTGTATTATGACGTCATAAGCACAACTCACGGCGTTGTATCTGCTTCATTTTTTGGCTTATAGAAAAAAGAAAAACACGTGTTCACTTATTTTTCATGGGCTATCAAAATAAGCAATAATAATAATAATAATAAAAAAAAAAAAAAAAAAAAAAAAATAAATAAAATAAAAAATTGATGAAACTTCCTTATTGTCAGGAGAGCCTTTCTATAACAAAGCGTACCTCATGAAGCGATAAAAGTGATTATTTATTCATTGACAGATAGCGCCCTCAAACAATTCGGAAATACTTACAATAAATGTGGGGAATTTGTAGTTTTGTAAACACCAACAAATATATACCAAAACCGTAAACTTATTGAGCTCCTAAATATTCAATTGTCTTCGGAGTCATCCTACTCTACCATGAACTCACACAAATCTGCACTTTCTCCAATATTGAATATTAAACAAAAGACGAAGCGGTTATAAAAGGGATTCTCAATGGAACATTTAACATAAAACCCCCAAATCCAAAGTACTCAATTACTTACTTGGGATTCCTACCCAGGTATACAGCGCTTAAAGAGCATGTACCTTCACGAATCATTAAATCTACAAATCTAACTTTAAAGCTAGTATCATTCTTAATACTAATAACGGCACACCGGCACACTGACAACCCGGAAGTAAAAATAGACAATATTTTTAAATATGAATACATAATTGAAATCAGATTCCCGGATAAAATAAAAGCAGGTGGCTTAAACAGGCTTCAACCTAATTTGATATTACCTTATTTTATCAATCAACCTGAACTATGTATAGCCACACTAGTAGAGACTTACATAGAACGCACAAAAGGAAAAAGGGTGCTACCAGTCAATAAAGGTGAATAGTTCGTTCTATTAGCAGATACAATCGATCGTACTCTTCACTGTCTGCAATTGCAGTTGCAGCTAGTGAACATACCTATTTTTTCTGTTCAAAAACAGAAAATACGGCATTCGCAGATACTGTAAATATGCTAATAGATCGTTGCATTTGCAGATGCATTCGATACCACAAGTAGCAAAACCAAAGAAAATGTAATACTCACTCACAAAAAGCCTTATCACCCAGACAGCAGTCAAACCATTAGCAGATGGGTCAAGTTAATACTAAGAGCCAGCAGTATAAACACGGAAATCTTTGGGGCACACAGCACGCGACACGGGGCAACTTCAGCAGCTCAAAGAATTGGGGTTACATTACAAACCATTCAGAAGACAGCTGGCTCGACAGAAAAATCAAAAGTATTCTCAAAATTCTATAACAAACTTGGCGTGGGTAATCCCACTGGATTTGCATCTTGTTTACTGAACCATAATTTCTAAAGGATCATATAAATATGGAGCTACAATTATAACTTACTTACCAACTTGTTATCATATTACATAAGAATATTGGTATAGTATTAAAAATAAGTTAAAGGTTAATATCAGTTAAGCGTTAAACATGATATATGTACCTTCATATGTGTGTTATTAAATCTAATGGTTATAAATATGAATTTTAGTTTATAAAAAGGCCTTACAAATCTAGGACTACAGAAAATTCGCAATTTTCAGTTAATGTAGATTACATCGCAAATACTTTAAACATCTACAAAGTGTAATGAGGGACGGCGAAGATGCGAAGGATAATTAAAAGATCAATCGACTTACCTGTAAGGAAGATCGATCGGAATTATCCGAGCATCTTCGCCGTCCCTCATTACAAACCCACCCAGTCTTTACCTTCTCCCTTTCACCCCAAATGCAATGTAATCAAAAATCTCACGAACCAAAATTGTAATGACGCATCAAGGCGATAAGCTCGAGCGGCTAGCCAGGGTCGGCTGAATCACCATGTTTTTAGATAACTTCTTTAAAAATTGTACCGATTGGGAAAAAGTTGTATACTACAAAGTGTAATGAGGGACGGCGAAGATGCTCGGATAATTCCGATCGATCTTCCTTACAGGTAAGTCGATTGATCTTTTAATTGTGGTCGTCGATGGTTTCTCGTCTGATGTATGATTGTAGATGAAGGAAGATTTGTAGATTTGACCACTTGCACCCACGTTTGGGGATTTGATTTTCGAGAACTGCCACACGCTTGAACCCCTTTTAACATCTAAAGGTATGTTATTTGAGTAATTTTGATACAGATATTGTTTTGATCTGTTATTTGTTGAGGTTCCGTACCTGTTTCCTTCATATTTTGGGTTGAGCACAGTTCTAATTTGCCCTATTTGTTTCAGGGGTTTCTATTTGTGGATTTCTATTTTTGGATTTCTATTTTTGGATTTTTATTTTTGGGATCATTGGTTATGGGTCTTCCATTGTCCTCTTACGTTCCGGTTTCCTACCTGGGTTTCCAGACTGCATACTGAGACTCCTCCGACAACACGTGGTTTCGGAGTAACCATCAATTGACTGCGTGTCTCGCTGTCTGGTCCAAGCCTTAATGCATACGGAGTGTGTCTTCTCGACTTTGACGCTCCAGTGATTCGACGAACACCTGGATCCTGGATGAACTCACTGTTGGCTTGATAACGTATCAGATAAGTCTTAATTTAGGATATTTTGGGACTTTTATTTTATTTCATTTTAGTATTGTGTTTTTTTTTGATTGGTGGTTTAGTGCTACATAAATTAAAGTTTCGGATGAGTTTGCTTAATGAAAGTATTAATGGTTTGACTTGATTGAAAAGATAGCTACCTTCAAGTTATTTGGGAGTAACGAATTATTCTCAATAGTTAGCATAGGTATACTGGATTATCCAGCTCATCCGGATAGTTTTGGCGTGTTATTAATTCATTTCAGCGTAGTCTTGATAGCGTGTTTTACTTCTTTTCAGCGTCGTATAATATAAATATTTTTGAAACTGTTCGCATATAAGCATAGCGTATCGACGCGTAATCATATAGGTTTTACCTCTGGTAAGGATACTATTTAACAGGTGAACATTTTACTTACATGAATCTAGTACATTTGAAGTAGCACGTTAACTTCTCGCTTTTTGATTAGAGTTATTTAGAGTGTAGAAGAAGAAGAAGTTATCATATGTTTGTAGCGGATAGGTAGATAGCAACAATCAAGGGCATATAAACGACACATGATCACGTCTTCGTATTTATAGGGCGCCGTAGATATAACATAAAGTACTATTTAACATTAAATCGTTAATTTTAATATTCCATCTTTAGCATACATTTATATATTAATTGTCATAGCTACATATACAGGAAATTCTTGTAGCAGTTATTTTTCCTTATTTAATTCAAAAGTATAGTCACCAATAAGGAATATACACTTGTTATTTTTGTTTAACTGCGGTGGTATTTTTTTTTTGTTTCCCGTTCCGAGTTTTCTCAATAGGTTACAGCGGGGAGGAGAGCAATTCGTGGTTATTGGTCGAATCTCACTGAAGTTCCAACATCAGGGCATGACAGTAAGTTAACCGCGTGGCGCTCAGGCATTATAACTCTCCACTGTCTAAAAGCTGGGGGCCGCCATTGTTGCCGCACTAAAGGCTGTACCACCGATTGTGAACTTGGAGATTATTGTGAAGTTGGAGATTATTGTAAACTTGTATATTTATGTAAATTAGCTTTGTATTTGTTTGGGAACTGAGCGTTACAGAAATTCATCATTCTAACTATATTACATCATTAAAATGCTTGAATATTTATATACCTACAAACAGCGTGCTAGGTGAGAAATATTTAATTTTCGTCACAATCTTTGAAGTTATGACGTGCATCGTATTTAATAATTAAAAACCTTATTTAATTTTTTATTGCGAAAACTTAGGTACATACTATAATTACAACATATCTGGTAATATTTCTGTTGTGTTTATCCAGGAAAGATCAAGAAATGCGTCATGTATTATTTATAATTAAATGGTGGATATATATTTTTAAAAGTACTTATTCTAACTTATGTCGTGTAACATAATTAATATCACTATCATTTTAATAATTATTTACTGGTTTTAATGCATTATCTGTAAAAATTTAATACAATTACCTTGGACTTTCATCATGTTACGTGTATCTTTAATATCTTTAAAATATTGCATGGCAATTAATGTCTGCCTTGAAAATTTAACAGTTTTAAGCTCACAAATAAATATATTGATACATAGATTGCGAATGTACATATAACTAGAATGACTTTTTTAAGATTGTGTATGTTATCAAAGTCGTCAATTATCAGTCATATCTGATGTTAAATTTTACTTCTCCTACTGAAAATAGAACTAATAAATACATTTTAATAGTAACTGTTGGTTGAGAAACTAAACGTGTTGTTTGCTATTCATAAATTCAAAAAACGTGCAAATCGACGGACATTCCGTTAAAAATGATTGATCTGTGCTGCATTTATGAGATTTTTTCCAGAAATTATTGCCTTAAACATGGTTATTCCGAGATGTTTTCTCGAACCTTTTTTTAATGCTAATAGGAGTTTTATTTTTATGATCAGCGAGCTCAAAACGACCTACATTCTAGGAACGTGAAAAGCTCTATGCACGGAAAAATTACTCCTGACTTTAATGATGGATAGTCTTTTTTTTTGTTTCGTTTTAATTACATAGTCGGCACAGGTATCTTGTTGGCTGTGGTTCATCTTCTCTAAAATTAAAACTAAAATGCTCCTAAAGGCATGTTTACAAAGTCAATCGGGCATTAGCTTGGTTTGTCGCAAAAGTGAAAAGTCAATAGGTCTCTTAAGAAATGTTAATCCCAAAATGTTATGTATTAAATATATAACTTCGAAACGTTTAAGATAACTACTTAAATATGACACATTTGAATTGTTACTATCTGTATCGTCCGAAATATTTTGGCAGAATTACTTTAAAATGAACTAGAATTTTATAAACTAATTTGTAAGTCTGTCTTATATACCTGTCGCACAGAAATATGATATTGCCCACCGGCTTGTATTTAGCAAATCTATCTTCAAGAGGGTCCATTTGAAATTTCTAATCTTGGGTAGTTTAAATGTAGAAAGTTTGACAATAAACTTTTCAAAATTTTCAAACATACATTTTGTTAATTTTGGGAAGGTTATTGTCAAATTTTCTACATTTAAGCCCCTCAAACTCAATTTTGCTTATTTCAGAGCCTTAACAAGTTTAACTCATCAATATTTTTAAGCTTTTTATCTTTACTTGGCAGTATTTTATATTTTTTTGATAAATAGTTAACAAGGGTAATTTAAAAAAAATAGATGGTATATAGTCTTCTTTTAGTCGTGGTTTTAGTAAATCTATTGTAAATAACTTATCGGTGTTTGTACTTTTTATTATACTACCTTCAGGAAAATGAGCTTCACATACTTTCGTGTTGTTTGTGGGTATAGCTTGTTTTAACCATTTTTGTTGTAAACTTACGTCCTTTGGAAAACCGAAAACAAGAACTTTAGGCCCATTTTTATAGTTTCCATTACATTTACTTTTGAGGCATAATTACACTAAGTAATAGTTACCAGAAAACATATAATTAAACATGAACAAAAGCGAATACACTGTGCTGTACTAATACCCACTCAATGTAGTTGGCTGTACACAAACCGTCGGCAACAGGTCTTTAAGTCCAAAATATATAGTTTAACGTATTGAAAAATACGCCTAACAATATAAATTGTATACTTAGATATACAACGAAATATTACCTACAAGTTTCAGGCACTTAACCTTCGATTTGAGAAAATTGCTAGAAAATGACCCTAATTGTGGATTACCGCAGCTACTATACTAACCCAAACTAAGCGTTTGTTTTATTTGCCATGTTGTCGGCTTTATAAGGAAAGTATAGTAGACGATAACTGGCGGCCTTTGGGATAAAGTTTACATAATTAAATTATTATTAATCCTGTAAACTTTGGTTGGGACCAGCGCAGGGATACTGCCAATGGGGAACTTGCATAAAAATTAAATTTGAAAAATATTACTCACAAACATAATTTAATACTATGAAAAGAACCACAGTTCGCAAAAAAACTAATTTTTTATTTTTGTATAATAAATATAAGCAATTAAAAACTACATGATTCAAATTATTCTTGTAACGCGCCGTCATTGGCTGAGACCGATTGTGACGTCAAGTAGCTCGGTTATCGTCGCGTCTGACGGACGGCAGGGCAGGGAACGTCTTAGCTTCCATTATTATTATTAATATTAAAGCACAGATTAAAGTACAATTGATTAAAGTACAAATCAATACGAATTGTAACAAACACCCTGGCAATTCAATGACGAGCAGTAATAAACGTAAATATTTTAATAAATGTGGCTGCCGATGCCATACTGCCTTCACTGACATTTTAAGATAATTATGTCAATGACTGCTTTCCGAGCAAACGAGCGGTGTGACGTCACGTGTCGTTTAAAATGAGTAGCTTGCGGTCACAACTTTAGTTGTTTATTGCAAATTAAATATTGCGATTTGAGGGCTGATATTTGGTGTGTGCTGTCTCTATAGGTAGGCAAGTATTAAAGAAATAAAAAAAAATGTTCAAGTTCCCCATTATTATTGAGATCGGCAAATTATCGGGCGAGTAAATGTATGATTTTTATTATGCAAGTAAATTGTCTGTCTATATTTTATAGGTATAGCTGCTTAATATGAATAATGTATCTAATTCATATAGGTATACGTATATTAGAGGGATGGTTAGGAAAAAATAATGCATGCAATTTAAAAGGTACTTATTTACTTGTTCCCATTTCGAGAACTTCTACACAGTGCACAGCGGCGACGGCGGCGGCCACCAATTATCCGACGTGGCTGATAATCGAGCGGAATATTATCGAGAGCCCACTGTATTATTTTAGGATAGTGCACGAACAGCGTAGTAGTATTCGATAATAAAGTAAATAAATTATGATATAACACATTATAAAAAGAGGAAAGAACATCTTATGGAAATATGTCTGATATAATATTGGAAAAATTGTAATTAATTCAGTAATATTACGATTTATATCGGACAAAATTCTGAAAGTTTTGAAAATTGGTAGGCATGTTAGGGATGACATAAGAAATACTAAAAGTTCTCACCCCTAAATAGTGTGCTTCATCCCCTAGGACGTTGTTTTTACCCCCTTTTCAACTTTTCTAGATTATCTCGAGAACGGTGCACTTTCTGATAAAAAAACTTATATAAAAAAAAATTCCTCATAAAATGTTCTACAAAAAATGTTCCTATAAATTTTTTCCTAAAATTAATAATAATGTGGGAAATAAGGCATATACATAAGGGTTACTTCCAGTTACACAGTAAATGCAATATCATAATATAATATAAAGTCTGGCAGCAGCCCATGATACAAATAAAAAGTTGTGTATCATGACAACAGCCCATGATACGAATAAAAAGTTGTAGGCATCATGGCAACAGCCGTCATTTACATTTGGCGCCCCCTTAAAAGTAATGCATCATCGTAGTTGCTTTGAGTCGTCACAGAGAGTGTAGTGGGAGAAAATAAAACTTATTACACTATGGAGTGTGAAAAAGTGATTATCGATTTATATTTTAACTTTTTTGGGTAAGACCACTTTGGGCGCTTAGGATAATCAGCCATATATTTAACGAATTATATATACCGCTCTGATTTCGTTTGCGCTTTATTTACAAAACAATGAGACATTTTAGGGGAAATTGTTATAGAACCTTTTTTGAAGAGAATCTTATGAGGAACAACTTTGTATATAAGTATTTTTACCTACCATGCACTGTTTCGTAGATATTCCGAAAAAAATTAAAATTGGGGTGGAAAAAATGTTGTAAGGGATGAAGCACATACTTTAGGGGTGGAAACTTTTTAGTTTACTAATATTTATGCTATACTTAATATTTCTACCATTTTTTTAAACTTTCAGAATTTTGTCCAATATATTACAATTTTAACTGTAATATTACTGAACTAAATGTAATAGAGATATTGGGTGGTATTAATAAAGTTAAGCACCTGCTTTTAACTTGAAATTTTGGGGTACGTACTTCACTTGGTATGAATAAAATGATGAAGAAGGTGCTCAAGAAAGAAGCACCTACTATTTTTGTAAGTATGTTCTTAAAAGTGAGTATCTGCTTAAGTTTCGGTATGAATAAAAAAGAGCATGTGCTAACGAGAAGAAGCAGCTATTCAAATAATTTTAAGTTAGCTGGATAGGATGCTCAGCATCAGTAACAAACGTACTATCAAACGCGATGGCTGAATTTATGCCTATTGATCGTGCCAGAAAGCATTATAAAGTTCGGAGAGAATCTCGGGATGCAGACTATCGGGTTTTATATAGATTTAATAAGAACATCGTGGAATGGTTGGCTCAACATTTCTTAGGAGATGAGTTTGAAAGCAGAGGTGGTGCTCTAACATCTACTGAGAAAATGAGAATTTTTCTTCGTTACGTTGGCGACCCGGGATTTCAAAGTGGCGTTGGTGAGGACATTGGTGTACACCAAACAACGGTATCTGTAACAGTGGCAGCAGTAATGAATAGTATAGTACGAAAATCAAATGTATGGATGAAGTTTCCATCAACCGTAGAAGCATTGCAGCAAGAGAAATATAAATGGCAATAAAAATACAATTGATTGCACTCACATCCCTATTATTAAACCAGCAGTACATGGAGATGAATATGTCAATCGAAAGGGATTTTGTAGTCTTAATGTCCAGGCTACTTGCAACGTTAGAGAAGAGTTTACAAGTGGGGATGCATCTTGGCCGGGGGCCGTTCATGACTCGCGTATATGGAGAAATACCGACATTGTTAACATTATGCAGTGGAATAGAGCTAGTGCACTTCTCCTTGGAGATTCGGGTTATGGACTTACTCCATGGCTTATGACGCCATACAGAGATCCTCTTACTCCAGAGCAGATTTCGTACAATAGGTCTTTCACTCGAGAACGAGTTGTAATAGAAAGATGTTTTGGCCAAGTTAAACAGCGTTTCCCTATACTGCAAACCAAAATTCGCATAAAAACAGAAAAAGTCTCATCTCTTATTTTAAGCTGCTTTATTTTGCATAATGTTGCAAAGCACCTCAACGAGGAAAATTTTGAAATCTTGCAAGATGTCAACAATAATGGTGGTGAAGCTGTACAGATGCCTGTAGAATATGGTGAGGCAGTTGTGCGCCAGAGAGGACAATTAAGAAGAGACGAAATAGCAAGAATAATTCATGGTTTTCGTCATTAGTAGGTAAGTGGTATTTGTATTTTGTATTATATTATATATTATACAAGAAACTCTCATTAACAAGAACTTCTGAAAACCTCCAGTATTTACGTTTTGTAAAAAAGTAGTCTTGTAGAAATATAAATAATTTTTTTGATTTAGTTTGATTTATGTTAATATTTTATCACATACAGAAATCCTCGCTAAGAAATTATAATAATAATATTAAACAGTATTTTTTGTATAGTTTCAAAAGCAAATTTTTACAAAATGATGCAACTAAAAAAAATTCGGAAAAGCATTTTTTTCCGTCTTTGCCAATTTGTGTGTTTTAGCTGACATTGCAATTTTGAACAAAAAATTATAAAAAAATTTTAATTGGCGCGTTCGTTTTCGTTCAATTGCTGTATCACGAATTAAAATAATCTAAATGAAAATAAATTTCTTTTCCATTTTGAGGAAATTAAACGGTTCCGGCAAAGGCTTATATGTAGGTATTATGATTGGCATTTATGCCCAATTTAAACAACAATTAAAACAATTGTCGGAATAAAAGTGTATTTTCAGTTGGATTATTTTAGTTCTTTTTTAAGCAATTGAGCGAAAACGGACGCACCAATTAAAAAATGTTACTATATTTATTTGTTCAGAATTACAATATCCACTAAAATATTAAAAAGAAGTGCGGTGTTGCAATTTAAAAAAATATTACTTTGATGGCTACTGCACAAACTGGCAATGCTGGAAAAAATATTTTCACGAATTGTTCTTGGATGCATCATTCTGTAAAATTTGAATTTGGAAACTAGGTATGTGTCTACCTTTTTGAATAAAAAAAGGTAGCATATGCCTGGTTTAAAAAAAAACAACACTGTTTTCTATATTATTATTGTATTTTTGGTTAAACTTCAACAACATAATGATCAAATTATTAATAATTCTGTATTTATTATAAATTAAAGAAATTAGGGATTTCTAGATTGCATGTAGTCGTTCCCTGTGCTTCTGTTACTTCTCCGTGACTATCGCAATTATTCTGCCGGCTATCCTGATCTTGTTTTTTCTGGAGTAGTATTTCCTTTGCAAGCCTAAAGACTTGCAGTTGTTCCAAAAGTACCAATCGTTGTAGTTCTTGTATACTAAGGTGTCTAGTTTCATTTGTTTCTGGTAATTTTTCCTTTTTTTTTTGGTTTTTCAAAGATGCTTCTTTTATAGGTCTGCGCACTGTAGAAGACGCCGCTGATGTTCCAGGCAATGCAGATCTGGAACTTTCATTCTCAAAAGACCCCGTAACGGATGTTATAAAGGACCCATTTTCTTCTAGCGGACTTTCATATTGTTCAAGGTCAATGCTGACTTCTTCGGTCTCCGTCCTAGGCGCTCCTACACCAGCAGAAATTGCTCCTAAAAAGAATATGTATTTTTAGTTACCTTAATAAAAACTAAATATATCTGAAACATAGTACCTTTGTAGAATTAGGACATACTTTAACAATTCTCGTAATACGTATTATATTATGATGAAACATATATTTATTTTGCATTTAAGAGGGAATACGCCAAAAAAGTTTACGCTTGAAAATAAATGGAAAACATGAACAACTTTTGACTCAAATACTTACCCTATTATTTATCAATAGATTTTGATAAAACAAGATTTTGGGAATCTTCAAACATCCGAATGTGTACGAAAGTTGGTTATATTTAGTCAACTCTTAAGTAATTTTAATGTAAAGACGAATAATCGAATTATTATCCTATTTTTTCCAATTTATTTTGAATGACTTAAAATCATTCGTTTTAAATAAAAATAACTTTCGCACACCCACAGAAATATCAACAAGAGGCCTTTATAGATTTTCTTATCTCAATAATTAGCTTTTTTAAAATTCGTGTTAAAAAATTCGTTAAAATAAACATTTTTGCTCTGGCGCAATCTCTCCTATACTCGTAGTTATAAAAATTGCTAATTAAATACTATGAATTTTGCACACACTAGATTTACCTTTTACTCGGCCAATTGAAGGGTTTATCTCTCCTTCCATATATGTAAAGAATTTAGCTTCCCATCCTCTTAGTTGGATCTTTTTATTTCCTGTTTGATTTTTATCAGTCTTTCTTTTTATTCTAGCCTTCAGATTGTTTAACTTTTTCCATATCTGTGCTTCATTCATTTCTATTTCCAATTGATTTGCTAGTCTACCTTTTACCTTCTTGATTGCATTCGCCTTTTTTCTTTTAATCTCGGGTATGTTAGACCTTTCCAAAAGTACGGGAAATTTTTCAGTAATACTAACAAAACTTAACATTTCACAAGTTTTCCCGTTGGCGTTGGTATCCTCTTCAGTATCCATTGTTGTAAAATATATTCACTGACAGGACCTAGACCTGTCGAAACTCGCAAATATCCACAGCGCCAGCGGTATTATTTGGAGCACTTACTCACAAGGCCGAATCAGGTGCTCCATTTTTGCATCACATTTTTATTAATACCAAATGTAAGTACATGCTCACTTTTTTAGCATCTACTCAATTCTTCTTAAGCACGTACTAAGAGCATATAGTTACGTTTTATTAATACCACCCATTCTTTATATACGGACATCCTAATATTCGTTACTATCGTAGTAGACCGGCAAAGTTGCAGTCAGTTGTGCCTCGGTCGCGATTACCCATCCAGCATCATGCCCCCTCCTACATCTTCGCTCCAAATAGTAAAGGTCTATAGGCATGGCGTCACGAGCTAAAATTTTGTGAGCACTTAGTCCTATTGTAGAGATGATGTTGGCTAGAGCCATCCAAATTACCACAGCTGATAGATAATACACCGAAACAAAATCAATCATAATTAATAAATGCTTGTTTGAGTAACATTTTGTTACCAATATTAAGCAACATTTATATGAAATAGTTCATAGTTATAATAGATACATATTTCTCATTTTGCTGTTGCTTATAAATACAAAAATATTTATTACAGGAATATTTTTTAGATTCCAATAATTGAAGACCATAAGTAAGAAACAGGCTAAGTGCCAAAATAATCAAAGGGAGTTATTAAGTAGAAACATTTTAATAGCAACATTTTTAAACATTTGAAATTAAAATTAAATTTAAAGATATAAACGATTACGCCCAAACATCCTATACAAGAAAAAAACTTATTTAATTCTAATAAACACTAAAATAAACATTTTACATTCAAATTTGTGAAAATAGCTAAGTGCCACATATTTTTACAACGAGCTAAGTGCCACTTAAGAAATATTGATATAAAAATCTTTGTGCTTTTGATAGTTTAAAAAAGGTATAATGGCACTTAGATTTTGTTTTTGTCCGGAGAAACACTGAGGTTTCCCGATAACGAATTAAAGCAAAAAAAATAAACATGGCACTTAGCATGTTTCTAATGTAATAGTGGCGGTACATAGCAGATAAACCAAATTTATACGTCAACCGTAACGACGGTATTCGTCTTGGCACATAGCGTATTTGATATGTTATACTTATTGGTATTTATCATCTTTCTACGGCAAAATCTCAACTTACCATTTTTAGGCACTTAGCCTGTTTCTGACTTATTGTCTTCAATTTTTGATAATATTTAATAAAAAAAAACTTTTATGAACTATTATTTGTTATTTTACAAATAGCAAATAAGTTCTATTAGCTACCAAAAGATATCCAATATGTATCAATATTAGCTTGCTAACTATTTGCAAATCAGCTCCTGTAAGCTTTGTTAAATATTAATAAGTAAATATTGAATATTACCAGAACAAGCGTTAAACATAAATACGGTTTTATTTCGGGATTTGCTCCTGCAACTCGTGCCGCCATAATTAGTCAATTGCACTTGATAATGCGACACTCAAGCTGGTGGGCTCTGACTGAGCTCCATTTACATTAACCATCCGATCTATAAAGACGTAGGTATGAAATTACTAATTATTTCTAGCAATTTGTTTGTTACCATTTACCGTTTGGTGTTTTTGTTTTGGTTTTGCGTTTGCAAGGGATACCAGTTACCAATGTCATTAAAATATTACATTATAATAATGACAGATAGTTCCTAATAAACGTATAGACTTTAAAAGTATCTTTATTTTCCTACTACCTTTCACGTAACTGGAGATGATTGTAAATATATTACAAGCATGAATTAAGAATCATTTTTATTTTGATAGTCCAGTAAAATACTTTAGACTGCTCAAATCGATATTTATTCGTATCGATTATAACAACACATATTATACATAAGACTGTCAGGCTGGAATTAGAGAAGCGACCTGCAAAGTTACGGCTTCAAAAAATGCGAGCATGAGTAAGTGGTCCTTATAAACAATTTTTCAAATCGTTTATAACCGCAAAAGAGGGGGTGGTAATTAGATTTAATTTCCACTTAACTAAGCGGATTGTATTGGCGTAGGTATAGGTGGAATTTTCTTCATGGGGTGTGAATCGAAATATATATTATATTTTTAGGTATTATGGACTTTAATAATGCAGGATTTATTTGCATTAAATATGACCAATAAATAAAATGATTTCTAACTATTTTCAAGCATTCATCCTTTCATACTTAAAACTAAATACTTTACATCAGGTTAACTATAAGTAAATATCTAACAAAACTTCTTGATTATTTAAATTTAACATGAACTTCTTTCTTCAATAAATTTAATCAAACTTTTTTTTGTTTAAACTAACTGCATCTCCTTTCACACTAAATACTTTGTTACTTTGCTTTTTCTGCAAT
Organism: Pissodes strobi; assembly: GCA_016904865.1. NCBI lineage: Eukaryota > Metazoa > Arthropoda > Insecta > Coleoptera > Curculionidae > Pissodes > Pissodes strobi. Next base: position 182,425 of record MU182571.1, on the reverse strand, counting down.
TCTATCAACTTAACTTCAGCAGGGATATATGACTATAAAACTAGATTAGAATCTTGAGTATAGGAATGCTCTGTCTTACTTTTTTCTTACTACAATTTTCCAACCGCCATTTTACCTTTTTCAATCGGCAACAGTAGAGACGCTACAAGTTGTATGTCTTGACACAATGCATCAAAACGCCCAACAGAGTCCCTAATTCAGCTTTCAAAAAGAGGAACAGGGTGCACGATTGACGAAACATGGTGTGGTGGGCCCTATTATAGAAGGATTACGATGCTGATATAATTAAGATTGATCTTCCTTACCAGGTAAGTCAATCAATCTTATAATTATTCTACGCATCTCCGTTGTTCTATCATCTAAATCATTAAGAGTTAATGAATCCAAAGGAAAACATTTACACAAAAAATCTAATACAGGACTTGGATCCCACGTTATAGAATATCTGGGTGTTGCTGGCTTCTTATTGTAAATACCCCCAAAAAATTGTTTAAAAATATATTTATTTTCTTTATTGATCCTAAAAATTAATGATAAGGCTGATCTATAAGAATTTAGATTGCAATACGAAAGCTTTGCGTTACATATTTCCAGAATAAATAATAAAACTAAATCCAATTTATAAGTGTGTGGATCGTACTTATTTCTTAAGGAAAATCTGCATCATTTCTTATAGCAAATGGTGTATTGTTTTAGAGTATTTTCCCAGATAGATGTTATCATGACCGGAAGTCTCTTGAAGGATGCTCCTTTTGTCTCAATGATTCCCAGATAACTTGCCTGGGGGGCGGGGGGAATATTAATGGTTCAAGAGGTTAATAAATACCGGGAGCCATGATTTTGTTGGCCAGTTTGGCACTATCAAAATAACCGTAGCTTTATCTGCTTTTATTTTCTGTAATACTCTGTTAATTAGTGAAAATGATGGAAAAACCTAGAAATACATTTCTCATCAATCTAATGTGAAAGTGTCAATACATATAGGCTGTCTGGGTCTGGGAAACATGAAACGTATTTCTTACATTTTGCCATTGAGGTATTTTGCATTGATCTTGGAAGCAAAAAGATCTACCTCTGGGGTACTGCACTTTCTATAATTTGGGAAAGACCATTGTTATTGAATTCACATTCGGTATTTTAAATCTTATATCTGGACAGAGAATCGGTTTCGATATTACCCTTTGTATGTATATAAGGGACAAATTTAAATATTTTCCTTCATTCGTACCAGTCCCCAGATAATTCTAGGTATATTATTTGATATAAAATATCATATACTACCAATCTTATTAATGCATGCTATCATAGTTACATTATCTACACGAGGTAATATGTTACATGTAGACAGAATGTCCTGCGAAAAATTTATGGGCCTAAAACGCAGCAACCCAAAGAGTTGATATGATATTATAGTTCCTTGTTGCCCCAAAATCCTCTACCAAGCCCGGTTTTGACGCATCTAAGAATATCTCCCTACAGTAATATTTTTGATCTATTTATTTTTTAGATCTGTTAATATTATGCAACCACCAGTTTAGTTCCTGGTCCAATGATTTCGCGTTTAACATGTTTTTATTAAAGTTACTACAGTCTAGTCTTTGAGCATGAAACTATGCGTTTGTCAAGGTGGGTTATATCGGTACTAGTTTCCCTACTATGGATGGAAACTTTCGAATCTTACAATCCCAACTCCCGGTTCTGGTCCATCCTCTCCTCTTTTAACGTTTGCTTGTAAAACCGGCGCCGTGAGTTTAAATATATTATACCCGAAGGAAAATACCCTGCCTTTTTTTATTTTCTTTTATGATTGAAAGAAAATCTGTGCCAAACAAAAATGTAGGTATATGAATTTACAGCCGCTCCATTGTCATCATTAATAAACAGATAGCAATTTTGCAGCCAATAATCTGCGGGTTATACTTTAGTCAAAACAACTAATACCATGTAAAGTATACAGCTGTCCTGCAAACAATAGTCTGCGGGTGATATTTTAGCCGAAACAACTAACACCCTGCAAAGTATACAGCTTTTTGCAGAAAATAGCCTGCGGGTGATATTTTAGTCAAAACAACTAACACTTTGCAAAGTATACAACTTTCTTGCAGCTAAACTATAAATTATTATTTCTGTCCGTTCCCAGCATTAAAATTTTATGACAAGTATTTATAACACTTTAAATTTTATGACTCAAGGGCTTTTTACTTGGTCAGGCGGCTACCAATAACCGTTATTTATCGTTTTGTTTAATGAATTTACCGTTAAACGACTGTAGGACACCTATTTTTTGATATTGTAATCTACTAAAATGCATAAGCTACTAAACAAATACCACCCGGTCGCAAGTTTGAACTTGAACTTGGACATTTTTATATAAACATTAAAGGCAAACTATAAACAACGCGAGCAATCAACGGGAGCGACTTTGAACCTTACGCATGCAATGATCATCACTTTGTTCTATATAAATACGCTACCGAACCCTCAGTTCGGCACACTTTGGTCTCACCTCCAGCTCCCAAGGTTCGCCACTTGACGACTACCTTCTGGGTTCTATCCGCTCCTAAAGTTAGCGATACGACTGCTTTAGGTTCTATTCCTTTCCTTCCAAACCTGGCACCGGTTACTCACTTGAGGACTGCTAGGACCAGGGGTTTCACAACCTCCATAGTAATGTCTTGACAAGAAGTTCGTCAGAGTGTTGAGAAAGACAAGTGTCTAAACAGTCAGTTTAAAAGTTTAGTGAAATCTCTTAGTGCTCTTAAATAAAACCCAATTCTTAAGAAAAACTATAAATTATAAGACAGTAAACAAAGACCTATAAACAGTACCTCAAATCGAGAAAACATGCGCACCGTAGTAATCGGGTATAATAGAATCTCATTTTTTCTGACCAATAATTATTGTTAAAGTTTTATCGTTAATACATTGTTATTGTTATAAACTAAACGTGCTTACTTTATCATCTCTTCTTACCCCACGTAACGCGGTCCCGGTCTACCTCAATTACCGCCCCGGCACGCTAAACAAGGCGTGTCCTCGCGAGTAGAACATCCAGTGGTAGATTAAAGGAAGCATTGAGACCCCGTCATTGTACTAATCGCGACGCGGCTCTTCTCTGAGAAGTTATCATTTAAAGAAACGCGCTACCCCCTAAGCTACTCGTGACAATATCGTACCTATTACCGCTGCTGACAACTTTTGTTTAATGAGCTTACTGTTAAATGACTGTAGGTCGTTTGCTATCTTATATCGTATCTATTACCGTCCTCTTTCTTGTTAAATGAACTTGCCATTTTTGCTTATTGAGCTTACCGATAAACAGATTTAGGTTATCTATTATTGTCTATCATATTTATTCCTGTTTCTTATATTATTTTCTTTAGAGATACTTATTTTATTCATTATCATATCTGATATTATCTCGGGTGGAGAATATATTTTGCCAATTGGTTTATTTTTACTGTAATTGGCTGTAAGCCTAATGGCAGTAAATTATTTCACATAACTGCAATTTGCAACTCGCCTTAATACTTAATTTAACTATATCAAAATTATTCCCTGACATATTGCATCTCATGGAAAACTCCTCATAAATAGAGAGAATTATTATTATGATCCGTGTTTGAAAAAATATTCTTTCTCGGCATAGTTTCGTTATTTTTAGCAATTTCCTGATTCGTTCTTAAAAATAAGCTAGTCAAAAGCAGTTTTGTTTCGGTATCACATGATTTAAAGCCTCGTAAAATTTAAACACACGTCGAATATAATGTCATTTCATTACCAATTAAGAATTTAACAACCATATTAAAAAAGTACTTATATTTTAACTCTCTGTGACAATGCGATGTTTATCCCCATTCAAATTTAAATCTTTAGAACTTTATAGGCCCTTCTAAGTTTAACGATATAAATTTACATACAAAAAACTTGCAAGCATAATGGATGGCTTCATTCCGGATAACTTTGCAATTTAAATCAAATTTGAAGCAAGAATTTGAATGAATTTTAAGCAGATACGCTCACCCTTTTTGTTTTCACGTTATCCGCATTACCTGTGACAAACTAATTTTAGTTTCCACTCTTTATTAGTCGCCGACCAAAAGATAAGAGTCTTGTAACTTTAATGAAATAGATGGTGTAAGAAAGGTTCTGAAGTTCTTAGGCTGTTAATTTTTCGCTCTGAAAATTTAGATTTTAGGGAAATATTTGCCATTTTATGCACATTTAAAATACTTAAAAATAACTGTGCAATTTCTAGCTAAGATTTATATGTATATGAGCGTACAACGTGCAATATCAGAGCATACATGGTTATAAAAAAACATTAACTTGAAAATGACAGCAAATCAAAGTATATAGTGTACTTAAATCCTAATATTAAAATAGTATAAAAAAATAGTTCCGTTCTTAACCATATTTCGTCGTTTTTACCAAATCCTCCACATATAATACAAATATCTTCGGTTACTTCGTTGTAGGTACCTGCCACCTGCATCACATGTTTCATTTTGCGTTATTTCCTGGCAGTCAACTAATGCCTTTGGGAATATAGATTTGGCTTTCTCAACTGTCTTCAGCTTTTTAGTGTTCCTGTTTTTTCCTTTTCTTCTAAAATATCTTTTCATGGCGTGGAAGTGAATATAACAGAATGCTGCTTCGTACACTCTCTTTTAGGTTAATCGTTTGTGTTAGTAGAACAAGAGGGCATCGGAATAATTTCTGTTAAGGACAAATTATTTTTCAGTTCAAGTTCAGGAACTCCTTTATAGTGGCCTTTGAGCGAGTCTCGTTCATCCTATTTCTTTCTGTTCTTCAGTAAAAAAATCCTAGTTTAAGGGAAATATACCGGTTTCGCTAAAACCTTTGATAGCTTTTTCAAGTGTAACCTGCTAAAGGCTTTGATGAAGAATTCGGCGATTTCGCTTGGAATTATTCTCTCCCCTGGATGACCCGTTAGGAATTTGTCACCATCACTATTATTAGCAACTTTTAATGCATGAAAAACGAGGCTGGATCCGATGGGAGATGTGCGGTGAAATAGTTAGAATGTGATTAGTTCTACAGAAATTGTAACCTTGAAACGTACAGTGTATGACATGGTTGTTCAGAACCAAAAGCACTGAGTGTTCCTTTACGATTTTAAAAAATTGTAGAAATACTTTAGCCAAACTAAAAATAGTTCCTCAATGATCCAGCCATTATCCGAGCATACAGACACCTCCTCTCGATCGAAGGTCATAATTCTGTTTAGACTTGTAGCCTCAGGTTTTCTCAATGAAATATTATGGCGAAACATAAAGCCTGCTGCCCGATCATTACTGACCTCTTCTTTTTCCGAGCTAAAGGGCGTTTTTATGCTATTAATGTTTGCATAAGTGTAAGCGCATCTTTTAACTTCTTTTGATACTATACAAAAGACATGCTAATTATTCTGCTTCTAGCCGTCGAAGGAAGCAGACAGGTACGGCGTTCCCTGTGCAAGAGCGCTGCGGTATATTTTATTTATTATCGACTTATCGTGCCATCGGTATTTACATACTTTTTGCTTATTCTCTCGATATATGCGATTAGTAAAGGCCAACTACCTTGAACATTATTGAAAACTCGGGGACGGATCCCTGAATACTGGGCAGCATTGCTGCATGTACGAGGCCATGGACGAAGACACGGCTTCTCAAGTCTCTTTGGACTGTTCATCTCAATCGTCATTCGATTTGAATATCAACACAGATGAAGAAAAGAAGAAGATTTACATATTTTCAAGGCTGAAAGTGAATAGCGGTAACTGTAACGTATGCGAGAGCATACTTGCTCCCCTTCTCGAACCCGAGGGTCTAGAGTCGAAAAACTCGATGTTAGCAATAAACAAAGGTGTTTCGCATCTTATTGAATCCCATAAATTAAGGACGAAGGCCAAAAGAAAGGCTGAGGTGAAGGCCAAAATCGATACCGGAGCCATCAAGAAAAAGAACACTGGTAACACAAAGAAAAGCCCCGATCCGGAAATCGCTGTAACCAGCAACAACAGCTCGCCCGAACTCGCTGCAAGCAGCAAAAAACAAAAACTATCAGAAAAAACTGAACAAAAATCTAGCACAATAAAAAATACTACTAAGCAACTCATCCCTTGCGAGGCGCAGCTCGCCAAAACCGAGATAGAACCGTCCTCATCTCTAGCAAATCCTGTGCTCCTGGTACAGCAAAATGAAAAAGACACTTTCAGGGTGCCTTTTAAGACTATACCCTTCAGGAAAAACTTTAGGGTAGTAAATCCTGATATGGGAGGGCCACCCCCAATACCACTGAGCAACAGTTTCCAGCCGTTATCGGATACCGAAGTCGAAGAAACAAGCAGCATCGCTTCGTCGAATGTTCCTATCAAACGGCAAATACTAACGAAGACAAAACCTAAACCGAAACCAAAAGTGCTGCCAAAGACTAAGAAGACACAACCACCGCCGATTGTAATCAAGGGAAGGCCTGTAGATCACGGCACCCTTAGGAAAGACCTCAAAGATATGCAAATCGAGAAGTTCGCCCTAAAATATACAAGGAACTCTGTCATCGTATATTGCGAGGCAGAGAAAGATTGGGATACGCTGAAGAGGTACCTCGAGAGAGAAAATACTGAGTATCACTCTTACGCTCAGCAAACACAGAAAACTCACGCTTACGTTCTCAGAGGTCTTGACGGGCATATCTCTCAGGAGGAAATCAAGCAAGCCCTACTAGACGAATATGACATCCCATGCAAATCAGTGTTCGAGATGAAGAAGACTCTGAGACCTTTATATCTGGTAGTACTAGAGGCAAACATAACACTGAAATTTTTAAACCAAAAAGTAAAAACCATCCTAAGCGTCCGTATCTCATGGGAAAACAGACGCAATACTAAGCCCCTTATGCAGTGCAAGAGATGTCAGGCCCATGGACATGCAGGAACGTACTGCAAAAGGCAAATTTCATGCTCCAAATGTGCGGGGGCACATGAAATTATTCATTGTACGGCTGACTTCGCAAAATGTGCCAATTGCGGAGGTGAGCATCGCTCAATCAGCACAGAATGCCCTGTCTATCTCTACAAAATAGAACAGCTACAACCTCCGAAGCCCTCAAAAGAGCAAAAAATTTACAAGCCTGCCCCGCCACCAGCCCGGCCAGCTTGGCAAAACAGAGGAAATTCAAACGTAGCCGACGAACAAGACTACGACAGAAGCTTTCCCCAGATCAGAGGCAGCCAAGCAAAGCAGACCGAGGGCGCTAGACAACAGGATACTAATTTACGACAGGTTAGTGGCAATATCAAGGTGTCAAATCAGACTAATGTTCATAATGCTCATAATAATTCAAGTAGTAATCAAAATGTAAATAATATTTCAAACAATTTAGTATCTCTTAATAATATAGTCGATAGAATAAACAATCTGGTCAACATAGAGCAACTTATTCTCTGTTTAGAGGAGTACGCGTTGGTATTGGAATCCTGCAGAGGAAACAAAATGCAGATAGTCCAGGTATCGATGCGCTTCTTCTCTGAAGAGATTAATAAGTACAGTATTTAAAATGTACATAAAAATAGTAAGCTGGAATTGCAATGGCTTACGATCCAAGCTTGCCGAATTCAAACATTACTTGTACCATACAAATGCAAATATAATTTTCTTGCTCGAGACAAAACTCGAGCCAGATTTTATATTAAAATTTACACGTTGGAAAGTTGAGAGGTGGGACCGCCCCGATTTACGAGGCGGAGGCGTGGCCTGTCTCATCCGTAGGCCCCTAATATATAAGCGAGCTGTAAACCTGCGCTCCAGCATTGAACACGTAGCCGTCGAGCTGGCAAGTGGCCTGCGGGTGATAGGCGGGTACGCGCATCCGCGTCTTCACCTGACTGAAGATGACTTCTTGAATCTTCTGCCTGCGAATAAGCGAACCATCCTGTTGGGGGACTTAAATGCCCTGCACGTCAACTGGGGCGGCAGAACAAACAGGAAGGGTCGCTTATTACATGGGATTCTAGAAGACTACCCGGACTTTGTGTTTCACCGAACTCCCAATCCTACCCACTACGCGGCAAATTATCTTACCTCCTCGTTCTTGGATGTCGCTATTTCCCGGAGAGTAGCTGGTTACACGCAGCTTCGAGAGTTGAATATCCTAAATTCTGATCACCTGCCAATAGAGATTGGGTTGCGAGGTGGCCCACCGCCTACGCGCGAAACCGTACGATCATACCGAAATCTAGATTGGCAGGAGTTCAGACGAAGGATGAACGAGGCTACAGTTATTCCGAGGCAAATAGATGGCATCCCTGAACTTGAAAATGAAGTCCGAACCCTTGTCAACAACATCCAGCACGTCAGAGACGCCATGTGTCCGCTTGTCGAAAAGCAAGCATTCACAGAACACCTCCCTGATCCTATCCTAAACATAATCTCCTTCCGAAACCGTATTCGAAGGAGATGGCAGAGAAATAGAGCTCGAGTCGATAGACTTCGTATCTCAGCGTTGACAGAGGAGATACGGACGCAAATCCGTGACTTTCGTAATAGCAAATGGATGACGTATGTTAACTCAATAAACAGAGAGGACGGCTCTGTATGGAAGCTCGCTAGGCGAGTCCGAGGAGGCCCCGTGAATTACCCGGAAATTCATTTCCAAGGTAATACCTACTATGAAAACCGTGAGAAAGCGGAGGCCTTCGCGGACCACCTAGAGAGCGTCTATGGAGAGTCGCCAGACGTCACTCCCTTCCATGAGCAAGTTACACACACAGCACGCCTGTTTACGAACAGGAAGTATCCTATCCCTCCGCCAGCACTAGAAAAGCTCCGCATAACGCCGAATGAGATTCGAAAAACGCTCTGCTATCTACCTAAGAATAAAGCTCCTGGCCCCGATGGCATTCCGTACATTCTTCTAAAGAATTTACCGAATAAAGCCATCGTTCACCTAATGCATATTGCCAATGCAACTATCCGCCTTCAGCACTTTCCCTCTCCCTGGAAAAGAGCCGTGATTGTACTGTTTCCTAAGCCGAATAAAGATCCGAAGCTTCCAGCTTCGTATCGGCCTATATCACTTTTAGATACCCTTGGAAAAGTAACAGAGAAACTTCTCTTGTCTAGAATCAGCGGCGCGGTTGAAATGTTACGCATTCTGCCACCGGAGCAATTCGGTTTTCGCCGCGGACATAGCACCGCTATGCTCGCGGCGAAAATAGCGCAGGACATCACAAATGGCTTCAATGAGAACAAGCACACTGCGTTGCTGTTGCTAGACATAGAGAAGGCTTTTGACCGAGTCTGGCACGATGGTTTAGTGTACAAATTATTTGTAACACATGGGTTTCCATTGCACCTCGGAGCCTTTATCGTGTCTTATTTGGAAAATCGCACTTTCTCTGTGAAAATCCAAGACCGTGAATCCACAGAAAGGCGCATCATGTCTGGTGTACCACAAGGAACAGTACTTTCACCTCAGCTCTTTAGTCATTATATAGCTGACTATCCGTCTCATCCCCTGAACTCTTGTGCCTTCTATGCGGACGACAATGCGATATATACGCAATCGTCGATCGCACAGCAGGCCAAATTAAACCTTGAACGACATATGGAACTCATACTTCCATATTTCGAACAATGGAAAATAAGCTTAAACGCACCAAAGACAGAGCTTGGGCTCTTCACACGTAAGAGGAAAGATACGGAAATGACTCCGTTGATCATAAATGACACTGAAATAACACCCAGTGAAAGTGTGAAGTACTTGGGCATTGTCTTTGACAAAAGGTTGAGCTTCGCTAAGCATATTGCCGCGGTTCGGTCCAAAAATGCGATTATACGCAAAAGTTTAAACACACTGATAGCCACGCGATCATATTTAAGTCCTGCAAACAAGTTAACAGTTTACAAAGCAATAATACGACCGGCATTGCTATATGGGCTCCCAGTGTGGTGCTCTGCGGCTAAAACACACATAAAGAAAATTCAAACTATACAAAACAGATATCTGAGATCGGCGTTGTCACTGACGATCTTTGATCATGTCCGAACCGAAGATTTGCATGCGATGACAAACATGGAATATATAGATCAGTTCATAGATCGCACAGCAAGCAAATTCTTCGAGTTCGGCATAAAAGGATCGCCATTGACGGCGCGGATCGCAGATATAAGGTTTTATCCGCAGAACATCCCGCGACACGGACCCATATACAGAAACACCATGCTCTATTACAAAGAATTGGAACCACCATGAACATAAAAATGTAAATATAATGTATATATCATATTCGTATAATGTCCAATAAAGCCCTTTTTCAGTGAAACTCGAGCACAAAAAAGAGTAAGTAACAGGAGCACAGAAGTGCAACCAAACCTCTCGAGTATACCCAGCGAGATGACTAGTCCAGAGGCAGACTCCTCCCACCATTGTTCGGACAAGGGGGAGGGGCTTGCTAAGGGACCTGGTCTTACTATATAAGACGACATAAACAAAACCGCGGCAGTATGCTCGCAAACGGTGAAACGCAAGGCCCGCGCGACAAGCTTGGGTACCATACCATGAATGTTCCAATCCTTGAACTGGAAGTAACAAAGTTACATTCCAAATACCGTGTACATATGTAAATAGCCTCTTTATTGTACCATATTGTAAATATTGTACATACTTTATGTTGTAACTGTCCAACGAGAAGTAGGGTTTTTCACGATTTTCCCTACATTTGCACTGAAAACACTCTCTTAAACATTTAAACTCGGCTAATATACCATTTGGTAATCTCTCACCAAAGCACAGTTGAAAGGCTTGCCTATGTAACTTGATATCTCAACCAAATTGCCACTTGCCATTGCTGACAGGGTTGACACCAGCCCCCTACGTACGTAGGTGTTTGTAAACGCGAGTGATGTGAGAAAGTCTGTACTGCGTTATGGACTATAAACATCCGCAAATGTTCAAACGTTAAACAGCGATGGCCTCGGCCTCACATGTCATGTAATGTTGAAAATAAATGATATTGATATTGATTGACATGCTAATTTTTAACTTTATGTTTTGTTTGAGCTGCGGCTAAAAATTGTTCTGAAAATATTAAATTTTATAGCAGCTTGTCTATTTGACAGCCCATTGGTGATGGCAACCAAAGCTGCTTGTAACTCTTCGAGTGTCCAAGAAAATATTTCTAACGTGCCGAGTGGACAACTAAGAATGGCACTTGGCTATATCTCGAAAAGTAATGGTTAAAAAGACTTACGGCAAAAAAGTTACTAAAACGGGCAAGAGAAAATGTTGAAAATTATTGCTAAGTTTCCAAAATGGCCGCCAGAAGCTGAAAATCTGAAATTTTAAAACCCATTTTTTGCAAAATTTTCATAAATTAAAGATAGTAGAATGCATTATCATTTTAGAGCGGAGATAAATTAGAACACTTTTTGCTCTATCTCTTCACACTATCTAGTATGTACTCGACAGCTTTGTCTATGTTAGGAACAGAAACTCCTTTAGAGTGAGGGGTGAGGTCCACAGCCATGACACGAGGGTCAAAGCCCTGTTGCCTTCGGATTACTACTGGCTGGGAAAGTCTCGGAATACGCGAATAAAGTTTTTTAATCACCTTCCAGATGGCACTAAAAATTTTGCTGGGAAAAGTTTTAAAGGCAAATTAAAAGAAATTTTAATTTGTAAAGCATTTTATTCTTTAAAATATTTCTAGATTAATTTAGTGACGCTGATTGTTAGTAAAAGTGTACCATATGGCCTGCTATATGACATACTACACTTGATTAGAATACTTTACCTATTTTTCCCTTTAATCTGTGTAAATACATTTATATGTTGGCACCAATAGATGATTTGATTTTATTAAAGGAAAGTGGTTGGAAGGTTCGAACATTTTCGGAAATAAATGTCAATAACTTCAAAATGGCTTAACGGATCTTAATACGCTTAGAATCGTTGAAAACGGCTTTTTTCTTCAAACGTCAGTAAATCCGTTATTACTCGACTGTGTAGGCGGCCGTGAAGTTTCGTTTTTCCTCCGCCGGAGCTTTACTTTTCACTTTTCCGCCGGCAGAGGTAAAAGTGTTGTCATAGCAACATAGATACGAACAAACAACAAAATAAGCGCCAACAACTCGAGATTTATTAAACTAAAATTTGTATTTATCACTCAATTTGTGCACTGCATTTCTAAAAATCACTAATTTAGGAACAAATTGGTTATTATTTAATCAAACTTACCCAATAACTACTTATCAATACGGAATTAAAACGCAATCGGACACGCAATTTTAAAAAAATAATTATTGTTGACAGTGTCCACTGACAGCTTTATGTTACATTACTATAGCAACAATCTATGCCTATTCACCGACACCGGTCTAAGCCCCCTTGCGAACCCACTTATCTTTAATAATAATAATTATTATTACTATTAAAAAAAGATGTTTTTGCATTAATTTGTCGACATTTGAAGAAAAAACAGCATATTTTATTTGGAGGAAAAGTTACTTTTCCTCCATATAAAATAATATACTATTTTAGGCAATCAACCGTGTCTTGAATGGAGTGTTTGCGATTTATTGCCTAGTCGCTAGAGGGCGTTTTGTGACATAATGTCAAGTAAGTCAGATTTTCTCGAAAAATTTAAAAACAACGATACCACTTTTTTTTAAAACAAAAGCCAGCCAAATGGGACCCTAATACATCAGGGAAAATCGCATTTTGATACCTCTTACCTAGCCCAAAATATAAGTGAAAGAAATCAAAACTCGAAATAAAATCGGATTTTGGGACATTTTTTTCGAAAGACTCATTGATATTAACTCCTAATCATCCTTATTTTACCATAGTATATAATAATTTACTGCTAAAATATCAACATAATATTTAAAATCTCCCAATAATTAAGATCCATTAAATAATATGAGTGAATATTGCCCTTCTGTCCTCACAAAATTGGAACCTTTTAAACCCGCGATCAGCACCACCGTTAGATTTTATCTAACAATTTCCAATTTTTTTGTACTACTTTTCCTTTGCGCCTTGTGTTTTGATGTCCGCCAGGCTGTGCCTCGCTCCCACGTTTCACCGCCTTACGTGGAAGCCTGGTGTCCCGCCTTTGTAAGCGCAAAATCAAAAGTGCCGACTGAGAGTGGACCTTCTAGTGTCTTGTTAATTGTTCGGCGCTATTTCCTCTAGTCGCACCCATCACTAATTTACATCAGAATCAACGAAAAGCTGTTCAGTTTGCTATGAAATCCCCTCGTATACAGGGTGTCCCATTTTCGATGATATTACGGGGTATCTCACTTACGAGTAAAGATAGAGAGTTGCGGTTTTCGCAACACTGTGCTACTTTTTTGTGAAAAGAACGATGGTATATACAAAATTTTCATAGCCCGCTTCGTTTCTGAGATACAGGGCGAAATTGAAAATAATACATTTTGGGACACCCCTCGTATCTCCGTTATCCTTTAACGTATCGCAAAGCTAAAAACTTGCTCTTATATACTTTTTTACGTATAACCCAGTGGCGTGGTCAGATTTTTGCTGTGAACTGTCAATTTTTAGCTATAAATCAAACTTATGTTTTTTTAAATGGAACACCCTGTATATTTTTCTTTCGTTTGAATGGAAATTTTATAAGCTTTTCAAAAATATATAATATATGATATGTATTTTAAATAATAAGCCTAAAATTCATAATTTCACAAAATGTATCTCTATACGACACTCTTGATGAGTATAGTATAAGCATTATCTTTTAAATAACGGTATAAGTATTAGTAGGCAGAGATTATCAGAGCAACGGAATGATCATTTTTTATTGGCAAGACCTGTCAGTGGCAAAATTTATATTTTCTATGCAATATTGTATTTTTTACGATGGGTGAAAACAAAAATTATGAATATTTTGAAAAATATGACATGTTAGTCTGCTTTATACAGAGCAATGAAAACTCCCGTGAAGCTTCTCAACTATTATTTAATATGTTTCTTTGAATATTTATTTACCATTTGACTTATTTGGGTTTATTTTAATTTATGGATATCCTGAAAGAAGACAACCTGGTCATTTAATGTTTTCCGGAATAAAGAGAACATGGAACGTTTATCCGGCCCCTACCAAAAACGTATAATAAGGAAAATCTCTGTAAGGACGGAGGCAATGTTCCTTGTTCTACTAATTTTTTTCTTTATTCCGGAAAACATTAAAAGATCAGGATGTCTTCTTTCGGAATATCTATGAATTAAAATGACACTTGAAAAAATAAACCCAAATTAGTCAAAAGGTAAATAAATATTCAAACAAACTTATTGGAATATAGCTGAGAAGCTTCACGGAAGTTTTCATTGCTCTGTATAAAGCAGACTAACATGTCATATTTTTCAAAATATTGATAATTTTCATTTTGAGCCATCGTAAAAAATACAATATTACACAGAAAATATAAATTTTGCCACTGAAAGGTCTTGCCAATAAAAATTACCATTCCATTGTTCTTAATAGTCTCTGCCTGCTAATACTTATACCGTTGTTTAAAAGACAATGCTTATACTATACTCATCAAGAGTGTCGTATAGAGACACATTTTGTGAAATTATGGATTTTAGGCTTATTATTTAAAATACATATCAAGTATTACATATTTTGATAAAGCTTATAAAATTTCCATTCAAAAGAAAGAAAAATATACAGGATGTTACATTAAAAAAAATACAAGAGTGTCGTATCTAGACACATTTTGTGAAATTATGAATTTTAGGCTTATTACTTAAAATACATATAATGTATTATATATTTTTATAAAGCCTATAACATTTCCAATCAAACAAAATAAAAATATACGGGGTGTTCCATTTAAAAAAACATAAGTTTGATTTATAGCTAAAAATTGACAGCTCACAGCAAAAATCCGATCACGCCACTGGATTCTACGTCAAAAATTGTATAAGAGCAATTTTTTAGCTTTGCGATATGTTAAAGGATAACGGTGTCGATTGTTTTTGTGCACGAGAGTAAAAAAGATCTGTCTTATTTTGACTGTTTTCCAGAAGCCACTTCCTCACATGGCAGAGCAGAAGAAGAGAGTGTACAAAGCTTTCCATCGACACAATTAAGACCTTCATAATAATCATAATAATTTGGAGAGTACTGACAGAGATAGTCCCTATTATACTGGCAAATATGGTACTAAATGGTTAGTGCACAAAGAAAGAAAGAAACTTGGAGAAACCAATCCTCAAAATATAGTTACACAGCTGCCAGGTGTAAAAGGTAGTGCCAAACCGGCCAAAATAGTGCTGTATTGCTGGAAGCTTTATTTTCCAGACGAAATATTTCAACAAGTAACAGATTGAACGAATAAGAAACTGCTCAAAATTTGATTTACTAGAAGCCCGAAACACAACACGCTGGCAGATTTTTAAGAATTGAGGACATTCATCGGACTTTTATACCTTGCTGGTGTGAAAATCGCCCAAAATTTAAATACCTCAGAACTCTGGATTACAGAAGGAAAAAATGCTGAATATTTTGCAGCTACTATGTCAGAACGTCCTTCACTCTCTGGTACAGGCTATTAGGTTTGAAGATATATATTTTAGAGTTCAAAGATCTCAACAAGATCATCTAGCCTATTTGCGATATGTATTTAATAACTTCGTTAAGAGGTGCTTACAACATTACTCAGTTGGTTCATACATAATAGTGAATGAGCTGCTTGAGCGATTTAGAGGAAGATGCACGTTCCATCAGTATATTGCCAATAAACCCGCGAAATGTGACATTAAAATTTATGCTGTTGTCCACTCCAGAACGTTTTCTACGCATAACATAGAAATATATGCAGCCAAACAACCCACTGGTTCCTATGAACTAAGGAATGATGCCCATAGTGTTGTAGTAACAAGACATTAAAGACCATACAGTGGTACCGGACGAAATGTATCTACTGACAACCAATTCACGTGTGTGCCTTTGGCATTTGGCTAACGATTTGGTACATAACTACCGTATTACATTAATGGGCACATTACGAAAAAACAAGCTTAAATACTAAATTACGAGAAAACTACAGAAGCATGTTTGCATAATCAGTCGATTCCAACAAATGCCTTCTTACGTTATATAAACTAAAACCTAATAAAAATGTGTTGATGCTTACATTATTTCATGAAGATGATGACATTGATCCAGAGACTGGTGATGCAATGAAAACATCAGTTATCACTTTCTACAGCCTTACCAAAGGAGCTATCGATGTGCAGGACAGGATGAAGCGGGCAACCGATGGCCACTCACTGTGTTTAGATCTTTGCTCAATATTGCCAGTGTAAACTCGCAAACCATATACTACAGCAATAGAAATATCAAGCTAAACCGAAGAGAATATCTGACAGCTCTGATCAGATAATTCTTGTTTGCAGAACGAAAACTACTATTTTTTATTGTTGATAATACTATCTTATTGGTGTAAATTTGTTACTTTTTAATTAAAATATTTATTAAATATGTAATAATATTTTTTGTAAATTAATGGTCAAGCCTACTTGTATAGTAAAGGAATAACGTTGGCAGATTATCATCAAGTTCGCGTGCATTGAATGATTAAAGATCGAATTTCTTGAAAACGAAGCGGTTTATTGATATCAAACAAGTAATACCTTTATCCTTAAAAATACTCAGTATTTTAGATTTTTTATTCAAAATTGCGATAATTGATAAGTTGTGTTGGAAAATTTTGATTCAAAAGTGAGTAACTTTCTGGGTAACTCTCTGGAAGCAACTTAAAAACTAAAAGATCAGATTCGAATTTTTCACCCCCAAAAATCCCCTATTTCAAATTTTTACGTCTTGTTTTTAAAAGTGTTCAAGTGTCAAATTTTTCATCTACAAATAGACGTGTTTACATTTTCCCTAAATGCAATGAAGCATTTAGAAAGTCTTTCACCAAGAAATTCCCTCTCGTTGTCGTTTTGGCTTTTCGATCCTTGTGACGTTTTCGGCTCTACAACGATACAAATTATACGCCCAAAAAATACTCGGGATTCTGCGATTCTCGCCAGATTTAATAGAGCTCCGAAGACCGTTAAGGCGATGGTGTCCAAAAAAATTCATTAAAGTTAACTCATATTTTTGACACTTATCGTGCATCAAAGCAAAATCCTATGGCCAAAAATAGAAAACCACAACCAGCGTCGGCTGCTTTCAAGTGTTGCCTAAAAACGTGCCAAATTCTAACTTCCACCCGTAGCCGTGTTCCAAAAAAATGCTACATGTCTATTTAGCCGAACCTAATGAACCTGACGCGTGACAGCTCAGTCCGTTCCGTTGCTTGAATAACTCAAACAACGGTCCGTTCACTACTCAGGGAAAAGTGTTCTGAACGCGCCAAAAGAAGTTTTCATCTCAATAGTCTACTAAAGTCGACTTTACCCGAATAAAGAACCGCCAAGCGTGACGAGCGTGACGGCTCAATATCGCTAAGTACCCTTGGCGCTGAATGCGCCATAATAAGTTTTCACTTCAAAAAAGTTTTGTTGGCATGTTAGCCTACTAACATGCCTACATTTAAAAGTAATTTCCAAATATTTGGGAGGATGAAGAAAAGAGGTACAAGATATGGCAAATTTCATAACTTTACGTTTTTTCCAATAATTTGGAAACGAGCAGGAAGATGACATAGAGAATTTTGAAAAATGCTAAAATAAACGGGGTGTTTTATTAAGGAAAAATAATTTTTTCTTACCATGTGTGCGTGTGTGAACAGGTATGCGGGCAGTCAGAGCTTAAGTTTATACATGATTGAGCATGGATGCTTAATGCAAGCAAGTTCGGACTTGCATATTTAATAGTTCTTGTATGCTGGGTTAGAAACATATTTCGGATAAAAGTTTTGCTTTAAGCACCAAAATATCAGTACACTGCTTTCGATTTGACGGCAAATACTATCAGATTAATTAGAAAAAGAAAAGCGCTGACAACGATGTGAAAATATTAATATAAAAGAGATAGAACATGACACAACTATTTCCTTCTAGTGAAAAAATAGTGAGAACTATGCCATACTGTGTTAGTACACAGTATGGCACAGTTCTCACTATGTTTCTCGGTTATAGTAAAAGGCAAAATCGTATTAGATATTAATATTAGAAAAAGGTGGGTTAATTAATGATTCAATATTATGAACCATTGTATTCAAATGTCAAACTGGACAATATTTTTGGTTTAATACGTCATGAAACAACTTCCTAAAATTAACAATTATTTAATTTTTGTATGAGCAAGTTATTTATCGTCAATGGATTTCGGTCGTTTATACTCGGTATTGCAAAAATACCTTTGCCTCGTGTTTTATTCATCCGAATACTCTCACCCTTCGTCGCAATGTCTAGATTCTTGCCCTTTAAGTGGGTACAATAACGCAGGGTTAAAACAATATTCTAGTCTGTGGTCTTTGGGGTAATGCTGCACGTCAAGCAGAAGTTCGGAGCGTGTTACAAGGGGAGAAAGCTGTGGAATAATTCGTCTTTAGTGTAAATAAATAAAATCAGCATTAATGTAGTGAGAGTCACGACAATGAATAATGCACTTATAATAGTAAG
>MU182571.1:126268-158813 GCA_016904865.1 Pissodes strobi | reverse complement strand
TGTTTCCATACCGACCAAATGAACTGCCAAGAAGATTTTGATCAATTTTTAATTAATTTTGATACCGCACATGTAGCTGAAAATATTGTCAATGAAGAACATCAGTTAACTAATACGATAACTCTACCAAACTCTAGCTACAGAAATGAAAACCTAACAACTCAAAATGCCTTCAGCTATGTTTGCAGTTATCTAATTAAAAAGGTACTTGATGTACATGGTTCTCCATCGAGGACTAGACAAGGCGATTTTTTGACTTTCCCTGTACTTTTATAAAACAAAAACTGAAACAGCCATCTTATGTAATTTTCTCCCGCGCATTCGTATATGTTCAGCAAAAAACAATTGAACATCAAATAAAAGTGCTAGGGGTCACTTTGATATTTTTTTAAATGGAACACCCTGTATATTACTACATTTTTGGACCCTCTAGAATAATCTAAACGCATTTTGTATATATAATATTCTATACCTATTTTTAACTGTTTACCAAATATTGACAGTTGAAAGTCGGGCATTTTGACACTTTGACAGGCTCTAAAATCAAAACCGCACTAGATCAAAGAATACGGTCTGCACATTCCTATCTTGGGTTTTCATAAGCTATCGAATGATAGTAACTTTGAATTTAATCGGAGGTTTAAAAGTTCCGGTTAATTTTATCCGCAGGTTAAATTCGAAGATATTGTCATTCGATAGTTTATAAAAACTTAAGATAGAAATGTGCAAACCGTTTTCTTTGATCTTGTGCGGTTTAGATTTTAGTGCCTGTCAAAGTGTCAAAATACCCGATTTTCAACTGCCAATATTTGGTAAACAGCTAAAGATGGGTATAGGATATTATGTTCAAAAATGTAGTAATATACAGGATGTTCCATTTAAAAAAATATCAAAGTGACCCCTAGCACTTTTATTTGATGTTCAATTTTTTGCTGAACATATCCGAATTTGCGGGAGAAAATTACATAAGATGGATATTTCACTTTTTTTTTAAAAACGCACCGGGAAAGTCAAAAAATTGCCTTGTCTATTCCTCGTCGGATAACCCTGTACATAGCTGCGAGATATGTGAATCATTTGCAAAGGAATTTAAAAACTTAGACGTTTCTAATTTATTGATCCATTTAAGAGCTTTCACAACGGAAACTGATATTTATGGCGCGCTAAGATCTCCACCAGAACAATTTGTTAATTTTATTAATCAATTGGAAAAAATATTTAATTCAAAGTTCGAAGATATTTCTCTAGGAGAGAGAATTTCCGATCAATTATTAAGCCTAATGCAAAAGGTGGAATTATTACATCGTTGCTCTGAATTTCCCAAATTCTTTATTTTGAAGTTTTATATTCGGTTAAAAATTTTCTATACACTAAAATATTTTAATAGAGATTTACAAACATAAAAAATGACAAAAAATGTAATAGAAAATTAAAAATGTTATCGCATTTATAAATAATACCCTGTTTTATGTTTACCTGCGTTTTAAAAATATGTAGAAAATAACTAGAAAAAATATGTATATTATTTAAAGAAAGTACTATTACGGAAATATATATTTTCTCCTACTGAGTGTCCAGCGCCGTTCTGGAGCTTGTGCCGCCTCGTGCAAAAAGAGAAACTCCCCCCTCCCCTGGTTGAAATGAAATTATTTTTAAATTAAAAAAAGAGAAGAAGAGACTTAAGATTATTATTAAATTAGAATTTATTTTTGCACATACTGCATGATGTGTGTACAAAAAGTCGCATTAAAAATAAAAAATTTAGCCTAATTCGTTTTCGAGTTATAAGAGCCTAAAATTCATTAGAATACCGTTGGACTAAACTAAAACTCTTCGAGATTTCTTAGCTGTAAAATTAGGTATTATAATTGATAGGTCTAAGCTTTGGCGCATATCTTGTTCAATTGAAATAGTGGCAAGGCTTGTCAATCTTTCTAGGGACTTGGGACATAATAGACCTTAAAAGTCTTTTAATAAGCTATAATTTACTAAAACTTTTTTCCCAGAGACCACTGTCACCGGTAATGTAAGAAATATTCTTAAGGCTACAGCTAAATTAGGAAAACAGGAGGTAAGATAATATAACTTAATATAAAGTAAGGTTTGGACTCTTTAAATGATAACATTGGCGTTAAAAGATAAAATTTCGTTACACAGTTCATTTCCGTCGATATCTGGTTAGGGGAACTTACCCTGCCCTTGTTGTAAAGATGAATCCAGATCTCCGTTTCGCGAAACTCGTATAAGCATTTAGATAAATTGTTACATTCCTCTAGTAAAGAAAACCTTTCTTTTAGTGAATTTTTGTTGTATCTAAT
The DNA here is from genome assembly GCA_016904865.1 of Pissodes strobi. NCBI lineage: Eukaryota > Metazoa > Arthropoda > Insecta > Coleoptera > Curculionidae > Pissodes > Pissodes strobi. Next base: position 156,495 of record MU182571.1, on the reverse strand, counting down.
ACACTAAAATGAAAATTTACTCTAAAATTTCGTTTTTGATCAACAACGAACTCGTCATTTGACTCGTACGATAAATGACGTGGGACTTTTCGCTGACGAACAACGGGCAGTATGTTAATTTCTGCAGCTAGTGATTCAGCTTCTTTGATAAATAAATCAAAACTTTCATTAGTCCTTTTTTCATCAAGATAGTTAATTAAATATTTTGAAACAGTTACACATTCGCAAAGATTAATTTTAGGATTTTGAGACGTTAACTTTTGACAGAAGATCATGCCCAATTATCAATGAACAGATAAATTTAAATGAAATAAATTTTTCCGCTAATGTTTGTGCCATATTTCTCGTTTTTATGTCTCTTATATCGTTATCTACTATTTCATTAGGACTGTTGTTTGAAATTTGAAATTAAAGGTTAAATTACCTACATTTATTCTACTTTCCCATTGAGTGTCGATTGTCGATTGACGGTTTCAAAGTTAATATTGGTATTAAGTCTCAAAACCTCCCACTTTACAGCTGATGCTGCAAAAATACATATAATTTTTGAACAATGTCGAAAAATTAAACAATTTACCACTAAATTTAATGAATGAGCAAAATATGGCAAAGACGTAGTTCTTGGGTTTATATTTAATATTCGTTTTTGTAAACCAGTTTAATTGTATTTCATTAAACCTGAAATGCTACTGTGTTTTATTGTTTCATATTTTTTAATAATAGCTGGTTTAGAAACTTTGTTGTAAATAAAATGCCGCCCCCTAATCTCCTCCGCCCCGTGCGAGTGCACATGCTGCAACCCCGTCAGGAACGGCTCTGTGTGGTTTATTTTTCTATTCTATCCCTAATGTATGATGTAGCCTATACATATTATAAATCTATACATAGATATATCTTATTAGAAGTAAACCCCAACATACCTATAAATAATAAGTTCTTTAAATAAATAATTCTGATTTTTTTACTGATTCATGAGATAATTTACTTCCCCATGCTCCCGTACTACAAGATATTATCCGAGAAGACAAAACCGTTGTCTTCTCGGATTATGCTGCTTTAATGTCAAACGAGAGTCATTCAAGGTCATCGAAAACAGGCCCATCGAGATCAAAGGAAGATCAAAGACGCCGCCGCCGGCTGTCGCTTCTCAACAGTTTAGTATTCTCGGGTAAAATCGCACAATTAAATCTTTGAGAAACCTAGAAGAGCTCTCTTCCTCAGAACCAGCAGCAATATGTTGACGCGTTGTCAAGACTTGGTCCGGTAGCGCATTTAAACCTCTATATGACATGACCACAGATGATACGAGTAACGTAGAGTCGTCTCTGCTGCCCACGGACAGCCTAAACGTAGGCTTCCTAAAAAGAGAACAACATTACCAACTGCAAACCATGTAATGGTGCAAACACTAAAACACAAGCATATCGCGGATTATGATCTCGGACGTGCTTAAAACTCGAGTATCGTTTACCTTTAACAAAAAAATGACTGGACTGCGTTCAAGAAAGTGCTCGATACTTGAAAATCTTGAGTGCCACTCCTACGCAGAGCCTGAGGAAAAAACATACACCTTTGGCTATGGCTATGGAGCTCTCACTGGTTTATAAGGCCTAGATAAGACCATTTTTGAAATACTGCTCCCAGTACCTCTTCATTGTTTATATATAACTATTAATTAACACATTATAAGCTAAGAGCACAGTTACGCTTACTAAATTGCACATACATGTCATTATTCAATATTATACCACCATCAAACCTCACTTAAAAACTAGCTTATAAAGCACAAACAATCCCTCGGGTCAACTCCTACGTAAATGCCATCGAATGGACACGCTTCCCAAGTGGTTTTGTCACTAATAGCATTACTATTAAGTAGTAACTAAATATAAATGTGGGCAGACATCTGCTCCCTTCTACGAGGTGTCTCGCAGTAAATTAGTTATGCAGGTAGAAACATTACCATTCAAAGCACATCGTTGGTTTTGCTGAGAAAATAGTTCATTGGATTTTGCCGAAAGAAAAAAAAATTATCTATAAATATCTTTGATTTGCAAAACATAATTTTCGATATTTATTAATGTTATGCAGACATTGCAAATATATTCTATCTCTCTCCCACACATGGATTTGTTATAACAACTCCCTCTAGTGTCGAGCTAATAGGTAAGCCCGTCAAATCATTAATTTTGTAATGTAAATAGCTAACCAAAAATGCGAATAAAATTCCAGGTTCGTAGTTGAAAAACTAAAGTTGATGATGGGCCCGAAAAATCGAAACGTCGGATGTAAAATCTAAGGATGCCAACTTGTTGACGAGAAAAAGTGACAATGAGAATGTGAGACTTATTTTGATTCAACTTTTGAAATAAAGCCAGGTTATCATAAAAACGATTTGGCAAAAATTCGTATTTTTTGCGGACGTATTTCGAATTTTCCAGATTTCAGAGCGGCATTTTGTTCAGATTTAAATTACTCAACTTTGCTCCAATTTAACTATCTTTCTATCTATTACGATTTTCGAGATCTTCATGCATCACTCGAATTTGTAATACCCTGTATAGGTATTGTCATGCTTTGTTAAAGATTTATTAAGTGAACAATAATGAAAACCTAAAAGACCCAAATTTTAAATACGTTCTAAAAATATATTGTGCCTGAGTCATGCGCAACATATTCTTTCTCTTAAATGAATATTGCTTCTCAATTTTTAAAAATGATACATTATTATTTCTTTCCAAGTAGACAACAGCTCGTTAACACCAAACGATTTCAGTGTTACTATTAACATCATGATTCGCGTGCTGCTAATAACATGAAGGTTGGCCCCATGCTATTGCCTGAGATTGATACGAGATTATATATCATACTATAATATTATGTATTATGCAGATATTTGTCTTCGAAGTTCATGCCCTTTGAAAGGTCGAAGTAGCTATTCCTATCGCGGTAGCGGTATTTGTGGCAAGCTTTCGTGACGAAAGGAAATAACAAATAATGTGCAAAATAGGGTCACAGTGGTAAATACCAGCAAGTATATCTGCCTGGAACAAAGCAAGGGTAAGTAAGGATAAAATTGATGGGATCCAAAAGACAAATTGCGGTAGAATCTGGATAGACACTTTAGTTCTAGGAATTTCTGAACATGCTGATTGCAGCATGGCTTTAAATGAAGCTGTACCGTTATTTCATAATTGTATAATAGCCAACTTTATATCACATTTTGGCCTTATAAGATTTTAATTTCTGTTCAGATAGTTGTACAGCTTGGGAAATATGTAGATAAATTAATTTAATGTTTGCTTGAAATGTTTACGTCGCTCAGGAAAATGTTGAATAACAGGAAAACAAAACACCATAAATTAGCAATTTACTGTATTAAATTTAATACACATTATAGCTTACTTTTGTGTATATATTTATGTATTTATTTATTTAATAAACTTTGTGATAACAATAAAAGTTACAATAATCTAATCATAATAACTTAACAATAATTTATGGTGCACCTGTGTGTATAGAGCACCTGTATGTGCAATTTCCAAACCAATAATATTTTGAATATTAACTGTTCTATTTATTAAATCAAAGTTGTAACAGTCTGATTTTGCTACTATAAAAGATCATACATTTTATTTTATATGCTGTATTTAGCAACAAAAGATTCTATTTTTTGTGATAAGAATTAATTAACCTTTTCGTTTAATTAATTATAAACGTATGTATTTGATTTGATTTCAATAAGATTAATGGACTTTCCGTTGCACCATTTATTAATATTAATTAATTATATGTACATACGATTAATATGTAAAATGTATTAGCTTTTATAACACTATTGTGGCCGTTAGTGGCTATTCTGATCATCTTTTTTCTCAAGTTGTCCTCTAGCACTTTCTAACTGTATTTACTTTAGTGGATAAACTATTGCCTCAACAAACAACTAAAATAAGATATTATATTATTAGTTTAACTTTCAGTTTAACTGAGTTAATTAATAACCTACCTTTGATCCTCGTTAGATCCAATAAATTTATATACCACTCTCGGTTTGAATATTTTCCTTGTAATCTAGGGCTGACATGGCGTTAACATGTTGGGGTCATGAATTTGGTTAAGATACTTCTGCTGCTTTATTATTTACTGGTTAATTCGAGAATAATTGTTAGTAATTACATTTTTCTTTCTCTTTAATAGTAAAAACTAGTACCTGCTGCTTATTTTTTCCTAATACTTGTTGATTTTTTCATGGATTGCTTGTTGTTTGTTCTTCTCATAGTGCTCTAGGGATTTAGGGCCTATCCCTCACATATTTCCCCCTGGTTTTCCAATATTTTTCTTTAATTTTCATTCAGTCGTCAATGTCTGTTTTCTTTTATTATGTTTTAGTAGATATTGAGGTTATTTTGTAGTTCCACCTTCTTACCGACAGTTGTGGACTTTGATATTTGGGATTTCTACTTTATATATTTATCTTTTCGAGTGGCTGTGTAATATTCGATTGGTAGCCTTGAATATTAGTTATGGGCTCTTTTCACTTTATTGTTGCTGTCGATTGGGATTTTTAAAGGTTTATTATTTCGTTTCGTAATATTTCCTATTATTTATTAAAAAATTTAATTTTAGCTCAATAATTGTGCGCAGTCGTTTTACAACGCTTAGTTCTCGTTTATTATCTTAGAAGTATTCCTCGTATCGACTGTTTCTTCATTTCTACCAGTCTTCTCGGCACTATCATTTTTTCTGATTCCGTGGAAGTGGCAAAGGCAAATTGATGGCAACCGATGATCTCGTTTTTCTAGAAATACCTACCGGGAATAGAGGAAGTGTTTTGCTGAAGTGTAGCTCTAGGCGACTCAACCTTTTAGTATTTTTTTTGTTATACAGCTCTTCTGGAGATCTTGAGGTCCCTAATTTGCGTCTGACATAACGGATATATCGGGATATTAAATACAACACTAGGTAAAATTTTTCTGGACTTAATTTTTACTGCCTGCTGGCACATGGTCGCCATGACGCTAAAGGTTATTTTCCATTGTTTCTGGAGGATTTCCGAGCTCACCCTATTAGACCGGGGCAGTTGAACCTCCAGGCAGTCCTCCAATTTCAGAGAGGTAAATATCGCAAAAGTTTTTTTTGTCTAATTTAATGATTTAATTGCTTGTATCCGTGTTAATTAGTTTTACATCGACCACCAGTTGCATTGCATTCCATAGGATAATTTAACTTTTTCCTTTTTTCATATCTGGACTTTTTTTCTTAATGTAACTTTAGTTTTGATCATATGGGGAAGTTTATATTATTTAGGGGTGGTTCATACCTATTTCTTTTTATATTCAAGTTATTTGCACCTTTTGTATTTCTTTTATTTGCTGATGGTTACTGAAAATTGATAATTTTTTAGGTGTTTTGTTTTATAAAAAATATATATGCAAGGGGAGGCTGCAATTTCTTCATGTAAGTAAGGGGATTAGTCTAATTAGTATTGGGTAATTAAAGAGTTTCACTACCTGGTCCAGAAGCCAGTATCGGATTTGTTCTACAAGGGCCATAAGCCGTTACAAGGTTTCAGAACCGGGTTTTCGCGTCCGGGTTCCACTACCGGGTCCCACTACAGGGTTTCACCTTTGGCTCACTTTCATCTTTTTGGACGAAAGACTCTCATTCACGAGCAGGTGGCTTGCTGAGCGTGCAGCCTTTTCAGCAGCAGACCTTCGAATCTAAAGTGGTATCGTTAACATTATTTTTAATATATATCTAGCATTTTTGGCCGAGCTTTAAGGTAGCGTTCATTAATTTTATTAATTCATTTATTTTCCGACCGATTGATTTAGTTATTGTAGGTTTCGTTATTAATCGATAATATTATTATTACTGCATTAAATACTGGTGCGGCTACTAATTGACGCATTTGGATTTACATACCTGTATTAATCTTAAATAAACCACAGTGATCACTTCGGATAGTAGTGCTCAGAATGTTTTTAAATGTAAGACATACAGTACGATGATGATGAAAAGTGCTTTATCGTCCAAGAATCAATACACGTATACATTCTTATTGACAAAGCATAACAGTGACAGTGACAGTAAAAATACTGAATCTGGTCTCATCCATAAGCTTTCTTGCTATGCATAAACATAGAAAGCAACAAGTCTAGGCGTAATCACGTTACCAAAATCGCCAAGGCAGCAGTACAAGATCTAGGAGCACTTTATAAGGCTCTATAAGGCCCAAATAAGACCATCTCTAGAATGCCGTTCTCATGTGTGGAGCTCGGCACCACAACACTTGCTCAAGATATTGGAGAGCAGTCTGTCTTGTGGATGACCCAGAGTTGAATATAGACCCCGATAGCCTTGAATATCAAAGAAAAGTGGCGGACCTACCTCTTTACTATCGAAACTCCTACGGAAGATGTTCGAACGAGCTGGCATTTACGATTCCGCCCCGAGTTGTGCTAAACAGAAACACCCGTCAGACAAAAGCTGCTTATCAACATACGATTCAGTTGCGAACACGTAGAATGTCGCTGTTATGGGACTTCTTAATCTGGAGGACTGCTTCGCTCTGGAATGGACTTCCGAGTAATGTCTTTCCCGAAAACTGCAACCTACAGCGCTTCAAGTCGAACGTCCACTATCTTCTCCGCACAAGCCCCGCTCTCGTTGAGTGGTATAGGATTTTCCTTTTGTGTGTGGGCCAAACATAAAAAAAGCGCAAACAAGAAATTATTATATGGACTAAATCCCAACGGTACGAAAACCGTTCCTTGTGCTACGCCAATTTTTACTGTTTCAGAGGCACCCAAAACATTTTCAATTTTAACATACTGGGTACGTCCCTGAAGATAATTTCTAAAAGTGTTCAGCACAATGCCTCTCACACTATTGGGATCAGGCATCTGGGAGGAGCCTAATCGGTCACGTCACAACATGGAGGAAGCAAGCTGCAATATTATACAAAAATAGTGTGATGATTAGTGAATTTAAAAAAAAATTATTAACTTTGGAAGCTATCTATGAACATGCGGGAACAAATCTCTCCCAGAGATGATTTGTAGAGGGAGAGAGAGTACTACAAGCGGGATGGAAAAAGAATACCAACGTGCATTACAAGATTATATCCGGCACCACTTATGCAGCACAAATGCTATGTGGAACCGAACGTTAAATTCGACAAAAATGACAATGTCTCCGGTTCATCAATGGAAAAAATTTAAAAAATTATGGAAGTCAGCCTACCAAATTCAGCTGTTGTAAAACACATGTGAGTGGAAAATTAGTAATCATCACAAATACATAATCCTATTCTCTTTTATTAGTTTTTCCACTTCTTTTCGACGTTGAATTTACAGGACTGGAAGACATAAACCGATTGCAACTGAATCAAGCACCCTCACAACTGATACCGAAAAAATAGCCATCAAAACTCTATTTGACAATGAAAATAGCACACTAATGGAGACACGGAATAAACTGTCAGTTGGAGGCTTGAAAAAATGTTGCCAAGAAACATTGGAGAGCTTTTCTGGAGATTTCGAGAAGATTTGTGATGATACCAAAAATCATTATGATTGTTGGCGTCGAGAACGACAATTCCGTATTACTGGTGCAATTGTTAAGGGATATTTACTTACTCAAAGAATAAAAAACCAGATTAGACTAAGAAGAGCAATGACACATTTTCTATAAAAAATTTCAAGACTGATTACACTGAGTATGGCAAGAAGACAGAAAAAGAAGCTCGTTCAGCTTTTGTAGAAAATACAGGATTAACTGTGGTAGAAATGGATCTAATTATATCACAACAAAATCCATGGCTGGTCTATTCGCCTGATGGTGTAATATTCGACAATGGTGTGCCAACCGCATTATTGGAAATTAAATGCCAATTTATTGGCAAGACTGAAGGTATTGAAAAGACAATCGATAGCTTATTTAAAAAATATCTAGTTAAGAAAGATGACGATATATATTTAAAAGAAAAACATACGTATTATGGTCAAATTCAAATAGGCATGGCTATTTTAAACTTGAGATTAGGATTATTTGTGAGTTATTCATCGTACGATAAACAGTATTTTTCACTTAAAGTTGCCAAAAATGATGTTTATTTACACGAGATGTTGAGTGTCTTAAAGAGAATATATTATGATAAAAAGTTACATCACGTCTGTGAAATTAAAAATAGCGATAAAGAAAACAACAATGGTGTTGCGTGATGAAAGTGGGGCGATTGAAGGTATTATTATATTCAAGTTCACATTATGTTATTAAAAAATATATATTTTCAAATTTTACGTACCTATCGTAGATTAATAACTTAAGTATGAAAAGTTACAAATTCTATGTTTAATGTATATTTGATTCGCAAATAAAGTATAAAAAAAATCTCAATCTACTTGTCTTGTCAATCTTACAATTCCAGCTTATATAGAATAATTAATAAAACCAATACATATTTAAGAATATTGCATGAAATGTTTATCATTTATAATTGGTGAACTGAGATTTACAGTCGCATAAACCAATTTGAAATTATCCTCTAGTATCGGTAACACTTCACTTGGTGTCCCAAGAATACCAAAAACTTTCAATAATCTTTGATTTGGTCGCTCGACGTCGACTCTTGCTTTGGCAATTTCAGCAGTTACAATAGCTCCACTTTTACTAAATGCTGGTTCTTCTCTTAAAAATGGAGGTCTCATCATTGTCCATCGATTCTTCTGACAACTTTCTTCAATCAAAAACCCTCTATCGACCATATACGCCATCACCACCTTCCAATAATCGGAGTAAATCACATTGATTGAAAATTACTGTATTAGTGACTCTTCCACCATACATTTTGCTAACATAAGTAATGTTTCCAGATGGTGAAACACCCGTCATGAACTTAACTGTAATTGGAATATGTTGATACTTGAGAGCATAGATTTTTCGGCCGTTGAACAAAAATTCCTATGCAATCTACGATGATTCTCAAATTTTTATATTTCTCCTTTTGAAGGCCGTGTTATAGCAACTGAAAAAATTATGCTCAATATAATCACTGTTTCTAAAAACACTCCTTGACAATGCTGAATAGCGGAACAAAATCGCCAAAGCAGTTCTTTTGCATTACCTGGTAAAATGTAATACTCTTTTTTGAAATGCTGAGAGCACGCTTTGAGCGATGGTTTGTACTCATGTACTTTTAAAGAAATTTGCCATGCTTTCAAACGATCCATTTCCTCCAAACTTCCAAAAAGGTTTCTTTCAAACACTTATCCCGATTATTGAAATTTTTACGATCGCGAAACATTTTTTTAATGCTTTTTTAGTAAAATTCGAGCTCAACTGGACGTACTGACACGTGGATGCGTACAATATAATGCAGCTTGTCTCATTTCATTTTTCAACCACCAGGTGTCGCAGTAACATGCGTCACATCCCAATATGCTTCCAGAACATCAAGGAGCTTATCATGGGGCACTGTGTCGAACACCTTGCTAGATCAAGATAAACAGCAATGTATGTGTCTCCCCAATCTAGACTTTCAGTAATTTTACCAACCAACTTATAGATTGGATCTGTTGTACTCATATCCGCCTTAAAACCAAACTGATTTGAGCTTAAAATGCTATTAGTTTCAAAATAATTAATTAGTCGATTCTTAGGGACATTTTTTAAAGATTTTACTTAAGGTGGAGATCACCTTTATGGGACGGTAATTGTTAACAATAATTTTATTGTTTGCTTTATATATAGGGGAGGGGTAATATTTGAAACTTACCAGGAATAACGGCCATTCTAAAAAGATAATTTATTATATGTTTGAAAGGTGCAATTAAAAACGGATTTTAGCTGGCAGCACACTTGCTTGTCAAATTGAAGACCTTGGTGCAAAACCCGGACAAGTCCATATTTTATAACTTTTGGGAAATTAAAAAAAAACCTTCCCTTTTTCAATGCTTATGACAAACAGGTAGCATAAAAGCTTTTTATTTAAGACATATTGAATAAAATTGTTAAGCAAACATTAAAAACCAATATTATTGAAAAATATAGGAGCTAGAAATTTTTGAAAAATTGGACTTGTCCGTTTTTTGCACCAAAGAAAAAATAAAAACGTTGTAAATGATAACTCTTAAGGGGTTTATTTCTATATATCTCTATATATTCGATTTATTTCGAAGTATTTTTATTTTTAGTTATTTTATTTATTTAATTTTTATTTTATATATATTTCTATATATTTTCGATACATATTTTATAATGTATCTCCTCCAAAAGTAATATAAAAAAATAAAAAACACTGTAAGTAACATAAAGGTTTTATTTTTTTCGTAAACTGATTACAGCTCAATGTAGAACAGAAAATTAAATTTAAATAAATGATGAATCCGACTCATAGGATCTCTCTTGAACTACTTCGTCTTCAGGTGGCGGTTCAACAGTCGGCTCTTCTACAAAAATTGTGTTTGTACCACTGATCTACAGCTGGAACATATTTTTCTACGAGGGTTTTAACGTCGAAGCTTTTTTTCATTAATAGGTAAAGGATACACTTGGATCATTTTGGATGTTGGTAGTGACAAAACAGTTGTTGTTCTAGATTTCAGTGCGGAAAATCTAGTGAACAACGGAATTTTACCGGCTCCCAATAAATCACAGCAGTTACTGAATAAATGATGAACCCGTGTGCTTGCCAACCGTCCCTACTACGACTGTTCCGCAGACAAGTCCTAACCGGTCGACGCGCGACGGTGGCTATTTTGGTGCAAAAATCAGACTTGTCCTGGACTTGGCTGTTTCTTGCACCCAAGAATGCCGCGGCCAAGTCCTAAAGATGTATATTTACGTTATTTTTCGTTGGACTTGGCTGATTCTTATACCAATCGATCGGCGATGTCTTAATGCATATAATTTAACGGAAAACGCCATTTCGACCAGATATGGACTTGTCCGGTTTTTGCACCGAGGTCTTCAATTGTTCATATATTGAATTATTTAATTTTGGTTAACTGGCTTCATATACATGGATGTCAGAGATTCAAATAAAAATCGGAATCACTGTAAATGATTCCGTATTTGGTTTGACATTTTATTCCAATATTGGCAAAACAGTTGTTACATAATCAGCAATTTGATTATATTTTATTATTTTGTGACTTGATTTATTGAATTGAAATGTTTTTAGTTTTAGATTGATTTGTGGCTTCAGATAAAATTTTATATATCTTTCCAATATCATTTTGGTCATCGTTAATTTTCTCTCTATAATAATTATGTTTTGTTAGTGTTATTATTTGTTAAATCTATTTATATATTCCTTATATTCACTATTTACATAGCTTACAATCTGAAAAGCTTATTCTATTGTACCTGTTGATACCCACCCTTCCCAAAAACGACCCCGGGCATCCATCATATTAATATCACAATATACAATAATGTTATAATCACGGTCAATAGACGGTAATAATACCCAACAAGATGTAAATGGTACAAATTGCTTTATGATAAATGGGCTATATAATTTATACCCGAGTTTATACCTTAAGCCTACGTAATACTAGGCTTTGCTTTTTTTTACACTTTAGTCTAATTATGCACTTTTATCGGTTAACATTAAATATTTTGGTATAGCGGAAAAAAGAAAACGTTTTTTTTTATCAAACAAAGGAAAAAATGGTATAAACGATGAAAGTGAAAAAAGTGGTTTAAATTTAAAGTTTAGAAGACTCAAGTGACGATATTGTTACAAAATAAAGAAGAAGTTAGAAATTTGTATCGAGAAGGTAGCAATGGTAAACAAAAAATAGTTTTCTAAAACCAGGGGCTTGTTGTGGACAAAGTTTTTTTATGAGGCTCGAAACAAGTACTTACTTAGGACCAAACGACTTCAACACATCAAATGGATGGTTAGAAAGCGTTTGTCGTTGGCACAATCAATCAATCAATATCATTTATTTCATTTTTGTACAATATTTATATGTCCTACTTCACAGTCGCTAAGCTATGTATATACAATATGTGTTTTTATACTCCGGCTCCTTAGAGCAGCGCTGAGCAACACAGCCCTGCATATAACTAACCCTTATCCAAGGGCTGGTCGATGTTCCGACCTAATGACCGTGTTTGGCAACCTGCAAGATCGATAATATTCTTTGGGATATGTCCCTTCAATAACGCTTTCAGTGTTATGCGTGAGTTGGTGGAAGGTATTCAGATTTTTAGGTATTTTAGCTGCGTGTTAGTGTTGTGGAGAAAAGTTGATAAAAAAACTCCACTTCTCGTTTCTTTGGTTACTCATTCATACGCCATTCACTCTCTCATTCATTCATTCATTGTATATGTTTAGTGGGCTGCTGCATTTTGTAGCACCCTGGTGAGGTAAGTATTGTATTGTATTATGTACCGTGCATCGTAGTCCATAATTCGCCACAGGGTATAGGGAACACAGCGCACTGTCGCGTACGTGGAATGACTATGGTCTGAGCCGGTTTGCCCATCCTTTACACCGGGGGCGTTGGCCTAAGAACTATATCCGGCTGGCTATACCCACTGCCACTTGTGGGCGGAGTCCGCCAGATATACTCTGGCCGTTTAGGTTCCAATGTTCATTTCTGCACTCCTGATAGTCGATTACTTTGACTTGGAGTATAAGATAGTTTTAGGGGTGGCTATGTCCCTCGGGAACCGATGGAATGCATATACATGTATTATTTACATATTTACAATTAATTTTACTATTTAAATTTACACTTATGTACAACTATATATGTATATCTTGATTTTGAGGGAGCCTGGGTGCTAGGTAATAAAGAGTAGTGCCCCGGTGTATTGGGCCATGGGGCGCTCGTCGGCTATGTGGGCTGTTTCTGGGGAGCCGCGCACCCCCACGTCGTAGAACCTGCATGCTAGGCGGTCAATGTGTTCACGTATGTACTCAATGCCCGCCCAGTCATGCAGGTCCTGTATCCTGGTGCGCCAGTGCGCCGAGAAGACAGCCCGCAGGTGCCTATTTTGGATCACTTGTACTGCGCTTAGGTGTCGTTCAGCCACAGAACACCAAACCGGTGCCCCATATAATAGGGTCTGTCTGGTTATAGCTTTGTATAGTGTCAGTTTGTTTCCGGGGCTAAGCGGGGAATTTCGTCTCACGAGTATCCCAAGTATATCCACTATGGTTTTATTCTTAACTTTTATGTGCTTCATATGTTCTCGGAATCTTAGCCCTCTGTCTAATACTATGCCCAAGTATTTTAGTCTGTCTTTAGCGATTATTTCAGTGTCAAGTATACGCATTGGTTGTACTTCATTATGTGTTCTTTTTCTGGAAAAAATTCCCAGTTCTGTTTTCCCGGCATTAATTTTAATTTTCCATGCTTGGTAGTATGTCAGGACTTGTTGCATATACCGGCTCAGATTGTCGACAGCGGTCTGCGCTTGAGGGGCGCTAGAGTATAGGACTGTGTCGTCTGCATAGAAGGCTGCAGACGAGACAGGGTGAGGGGGGAAGTCAGAGATATAATAGTTGAAGAGCTGCGGGGACAACACCGTACCTTGTGGAACATCACACTGGAACGGTCTCACCGTTGACACGTTTGACCACCGAACAGACGGACCTGCTCCGTGACTTCCCTGTGCAATGGCTCGGAGTCCGGAATTGACCTATGGATCTCCTCGAGGGAATCCGCAAATGCCTCTGCCTTCTCCTGGTCATCCAGGATGTCACGCCCTCGGCATTTTAATGCCGGGATTTGAGGAGGGGCTCTGCGGATCCTTCTCGCGAGTTTCCATATGGTTCCATCCTCCGTGCCTAGTTCAGTCACGAAGGCAATCCATTTTGCGCTCCTGTGATCACGTATGTGCTGCTTTATCTGCTCGGTGATCGCCCGCACCCGGCGCCCTTCGTTATCATTCCTGGTGCGTTGCCACCTACGTCTCAACCGATTCCGGAAGTTAATGAGGTCAAGGATTTCGCCAGGAAGAGTTTCCACGTATGGCCTCTTCCTGGTTACCGGACAGATTGCGTCACGGACGCGCTGGATATTGGAGGTTAGCATGTCTACTTCAGCCTCCAATTCCTGGACAGTATCGATCTGCCGGGGGATGACTGTGCACTCGTTTAACCTCGCTCGGTACATCCTCCAGTCGGTATTTGTGTATATAACCGTTGTTACATAGGCTTCGGGCCGCCTGTCGGACCTTAATGCCTGCAGGCTAATACTAACTGGAAGGTGGTCCGAGTTTAGGTCGTCTATTACTTTGAGTGGGCTCAGCCCAGTCATTCCCCGAGAGATCGCAATGTCCAGGTAGGAAGGTCTGAAGTTTTCAGCTGTGGGGTGGTAGGTTGGTGCATTTGGTCGATGATATAGGATTTCCGGATTGTTTTCGATGAGCGAATACAGTACTCTGCCTTTTTGGTTTGTTCTCGTGTCGCAGAAGTTTATATGGTGGACATTGAAATCGCCAACTAACAGCGATTTGCGTCCCGGCGCCAAGAAGGCTTTGAAATCGCGTTCAGTTAAATGCCGATTCGGAGGAGCGTATCCCCCCCCCAATACACAGACCGCCGCTTAGCTCAATAGCCACGTGTTCAATAACTGTGTTTACATTGGTACATCTTTTATATGCAACCGATCTGTGTATTAGACAGGCCAGTCCTCCGTGTCCATCCAGCCTATCTGCTCTTTCGATACTATAATCGCGGAATTTAAGCTTGAATTCACGATTCAGCTTTGTTTCATTTAGAAAGACAATCCGGGGAAGGGATTTGTACAAGAAGTTACGGAATTCCCCAAGTTTAGACTTGAGACCATTACAGTTCCATGATACAATACTATACATTTATAACAGTAATCAAATGTGCGCTGGTTATCAGAAATACGATTATATATTGTACTTCGCATACTCAGTCGTGAAAAATCTAAAGGAGCACTGCATAAGTTGCTGTTTTTCGCCATTGCATGCTCTCAGCATTGACGCATATTTGTCAAGGGCGAAAAACAGCTCCTCTAAATTGATTAAAGAATTTATTTCATTAACTACAGTCGCTAGTCTAGTGACACTGAAAGCAATATTGTTGGTATTATCGTCTTGCCGATTACTTACATTTTTTGGACGCTTATTGGCGTCTGGGGGCGCGGGCTGTGTTGCTCTAGGCCTGAGGGTGTTAGGGAAGTCTCTCTCGTATCGGCTACTGTTCCTGTCTGGTAGGGGGTTGGTCTGTTTGTCACGTTCGCTTCTATTTCTATCCCGGCCTCCGTCTTCGCCTTCTTGCCTCCGCCAGGCCGGCTTGGCAGGCAAGGGAGCTTCCTTGTATTTAATTTTCGTCTGCTTCGTCTGATTTGCATTGTTATTCTTAATCTGGTTGACCTTGTATAGATACACAGGGCAGTCTTGACTGATTGCCCTGTGATCTCCGCCACAGTTCGCGCATTTGGGTGCTGTTTCTGGGTCACATGCCGTAATCTCATGCGGACCCGCGCAACGGCTGCATTTTGTGGCTTTTCTGCAGTAGGTAGCCGAGTGTCCGTGGGTCTGGCACCGTTTGCACTGCATGACAACACGGTCACTCTTCCTGTACTCCCAGGACACTCTGATACTCATTAGGACACGTACTTCTTTTTGCAAGCGTTTCAACGTTATTGCAGAGGGCACGACAACTAGATATAGTGGGTCGCGCGTCTTTTTCATGAGGAATATATTTGTTGTTTCTATGTTGTAGGTATCTGTCAACTCATTCTTAATATCGCTTAACTTGTCGTTGGCACGATATCATCCTGAACGCAATTTGTGAACAATCTGCGGATGCTAAAATTGCAGATATAAAAACTTGGAAGGAGAAGTTATTTACCATTTTAAAAGATTACGCTTCAAATGATGTGTATAATGCAGACGAGATTGGTCTCTATTATCCTGCATCGCCAACAAAAACATATGCCTTGAAAAATTATAGGCATTCTAGGAGAAAAATTGCAAAACCTTGAACAACAATTTTGTTCTCTGTAAATATGGAAGGTGAAAAAGAAACCACTTATCATAGGTAAAAGCAAAAATCCTCGATGTTTTAAAGGGGCGCACATCGATAAGTTACCTCTTCATGTATATCCAATAAAAAAGCGTGGATGACCGAAGACATCATGACGAGGTGGCTTCACGAATTTGATACGAAGATGAAGAGGTAGAATGGAATGTGGAATTTTATCTAGGTAATGCAACATCACATCCCAAAACTGCATTGCAACGAAACCAAACTAACCCAAACACCACTTTACATTATCAACCTTTGAACAAAGACATTAGTTAACGTACTTTACAGAAGGTATTTTATTAAGAAGCTTTTAGCATATGTGAAAAGTGGTTGCCCTCTGCAATTAATAGGGCAAAACATTAGCTCCATTAACGCCTCAACGTAGATTTCAATGAACTTGCAAACTTTGTCCCCGATGACAATATAGAAGTACTTTTCTAAAGCATGATTTAAATGTAATATTTATATAGCAGACTTCGAAGAAAAAGAAGAAGATGATATTCCGCTCGCCCGAGTATTTCCTACCTTAAACGATTCTTTTGCGGATTTAAAATAACCTGTATTAATTGATAGTGGTATGGTAACTGAAACTAAAAAATTAATCATCATCGAGTGTATTGAAGAGATACGATAAGTGAGTCCCTCTACTCCCGATTCTGAAACTCAGGATCAGGAACCTAAAATTATTCCAGTGTCGAATATTACAAGCCTATCTGATGCCTGTGCAAGTTTGAGAGACTTAGAGATTTTTGTCAATATGACATGGTTACAGATGTGTTTAAGCTATTATTAAAATGTGAGTCTAAATTTTATCGTTTTAATTTTCGACTTTTTAAAAAGTACAAAATCTAACATGTAATATTTACTTGCACATACATAAATTAATACATTTCTACATAATATCATTATATATATGTAACATTGTGATTTTTATATGCATATAATATTACGAATAGCCTGTATTTACTTAAATTTAATTTAAATGTATTTCTTTAGTAAGTTGATTTTTCAGCTGTTATGTAATTAAAATTATTAATAAATAAATAATGAAAAATTTTAGTATAACATACGCTTAAATTTCCCAGTGGGACCATTCCTTGTAACAGTCTGATTTTGCCACTATAAAAGATTGTAAATTTTATTTTATCTACTGCATATAGCAACAAAATATTCCATATTTTGTGGTAAGAATTACTGAGTATTAACCTCTTCGTTTAATTACCTGTAGATTCATTTATTTGATTTGTTGTCAATAAGTTTAGTGGACTTCCAGGTGCAGAATTTATTCATATTAATTATTTATACATACGATTAATAATACATAATATGTATTTGCTTTTATAACAATCTTATGGCCGTAAATGACTATTTTGTCCTCCAGCAATTTGTGACTGTCTTTATTTTGGTGGATAATCTATTGGCTCGGTTAGGTTTATCAAACAACTAAAATAAGATATTGTGTTATTAGTTAACTTTGTTTAGTTATATGCAATAATTATGTTTACTTGTAGTTCTGTATTTTAGATCTGAGCTAATAACTACCTTTGATCATCGTTAGATCGATCAAATTCATATACTACTTTCGGTTTGAATATTTCACTTCTAATCTCAGGCGGATCTGGCTTTAACTTGTTAGGGCCAGTGATTTGCTTTGAGATACTGCGCCTGCTTTATTATTTACTTGTTAATTCGAGAATAATTGTTAGCTATTACATTTTTCTTTCTCTTCAATAGTAAAAACTAGTAGTTGTTGCTCATTTTCTTCTAAGACTTATTGATCTCTGCATGGATTGCTCATTGTAGTTTCTTGTCATAGTACTCTAGGGATTTATGGCGTATTTCTCACATATTTCCCCTTGGTATTCCCTTATTTTTCCTTAATATTCTCCCAAACGTCAGTGTTTGTTTTCCATTCTTATGTTTTAGTGGATTTTAAGGTTATTTTCTAGTTTCACCTTCTTACCGACAGTTGTGGATTTTGAGATTTTGGATTTCTACTTTATATCTATCTTTCCGAGTGGCAAGATGTAAGTTTTGTAATATTCGATTGGTAGCCTTGAGTATGGGCTATTTTTCCATAATTGTTGCTGTCAATTCGGATATGTAAGGATTTATGATTTCGTTTAGGAATATTTCCTATTATTTATTGAAAAATTTAATTTTAGTTCATTAGTTGTTGCTTCCGCAGTCGTCCTACAATGATTAGTTCTCGTTTATAATCTTAGAAGTATTGCTCGTATCGACTATTTCTTCCTTTCGATGGGCGCTTGTAGAACTCCTTTTATTTATTGAATAAAACTCCAGGTAACTATAGAGTTCTATATTAATTATAGCAAGGAATATACAAGATAGTAACGCGACATAATGTATACGCTTATAATTTACGTACGCATATTAATGCGTCACTCAGTCTTCTCTCCCCTGGGTTGGTGTAGGTTCGTACTATAAATATAATGTTACAATATCAATACCAATTCAGCAAGGTTGTCTTGGTCTTGTCACCCGCGTCGAGTATCTCATTCATTTAAGTTAAACAATAATATTACGTGTAGTAGGTAATGTAAATAACCTTCGTCTAGACTTCGAAATATTCGGATTGCTGTCACGATCTAATTTATGGAATACCGAGTGTTTTCTGATACACTACATGCTCTTGGTACTACGATTTTTTTCGTCACTGACGTTTTTCCCTCTAAGTTGCGTGGAAGTTGCAAATGTAACTTGATTGAAACCGATGGTCTCGTTCTTCTATAAGTTTCTGACCAATAGACATTGTTAATGTTCTCTCATAAGTTTTTGACTAATAGACGTTCTTATTTTTTCAACTTAAGTGCTTTCTTTATCACCTCTTCTCACCTGACGTAGATCGATCCCGAATCTGACCTATATTCCTACATACTAACTAAGGCGTGGCGTCACGGATAAAACTATATACGACAATATTTAATATATATATTTGTGAACAAGAACAGCAATATTATGTAGCGACTCCTTTAAACCATTTTAATAAGAAAACGGCCAATGGCAAACGTACCGACGACAATTTCGTATAAGATAACAGACAACTTTTATTTCCTACGTGAAAGGCGCATTTTATTCACTTCAAAGACCAATTTGTTTTGAAATTGATTTGCTTGGTGAAGCTCACTGACATTTCCATTGGAAATAATTGAAAGTGGACTTCGAAGTGCAATTTATATTGAAACAAGCTGCTTGTCAAATGCAATCATAAATCAAAATGTTTATGTAAAGGAATTTTCTTTTGAAGTATGATTTATATCTTGCTTTTCGGTTTTAAAAGTAAGCCGATGCCAAATAGTTATTTGTATGCCAAGAAGACATGATATTTTGATTGAATATAGGACAATGATTATATATTCTACAAACATGTTCTGATGTAAAGAGAAATCTGTCAATTGTCAGTTTCAACTTGTATTTTGATGCTAATCTAAGTATAGATTTAGTTTGTTTTCGTCGAAATTGATGCTATTTTTAAACTTTGTTTTGATAAGAAAATTATTGTTGTGGCTCAATTTTTGTAAGTATTTTATTGTAAACGCAAATCTGTCAGTTTCGATTTGTATTTTAAAGTTGATGCAAATGTAATTTTAGGTTACCTTATCTTTACCAAAGAATTCATGAATAACATTACTTTATTATTAGTAGTTATTCATATGTTGACCCATTTTGATCTTAAATAACTCCAACACGAAAAACACTATTGAGTTGCGGCTTTCACTGAATAATTTTATTTTACTGAAAGTATTTTTTGGAGTAAGGTGAGGTGGGGTAAGTGCACTCCCATTTTTCATAAATCGATATATTTGAATATCTGCAGACTATATTTAACAAGACATAAAATTGTGGCTACGGCCTATAACTGCCTGATATATCAGCAACTACAGCCAGGCATTTGTGAGCACAAATATATATTTTTTTAAACATTGCTGGGGTTTGCACTTTCCCTCGAAATTAGGGCAAGCGCGTTTTTAGTTGCCATTTATGGCAGCTATATTAAAAGACGTCGGAGGCAAAGCATATAATATATGCTGTGTCGGAGATAAGAGCATTTAATAACATCTGTTAGCGAAATTTTGACGCTTAAAAGTTTTAATTTGAATAATTTTTGCGGAAGTTATAAACTTTTTTGTGAAGTGATTACTTAGTATAGGAAAATCAACCAATTCTCAGTATTATGAAAAATGTTTTTATTTTCATTTAAATTTTACATTAAAAAACTAAAGACAATTTTTTTTACGCCGCTGAACTCTATTGGAAAACTAAATCCTCAACGTCGATCTGCTGTGGGTTGTGGCTAAATTCGAACAATGTCCTTTTCTCCGATCAAGCCAGTGTCTTCTTCCTGAGGCCAAGCAAACAGCCCTTTAGAGAACCTAGCAAATTTAATTTTGCATTCTTCTTCCACTTTTTCTATAATTTGTCCAACACAATCTTTTTAGTATCATGTTGCACAAGTACCTATTTATTTACTTCTATAGAACACAATCTTGGGTCTTAGCAGAGATATCCGAAATTTTTTTAGGATTCTTGTCGTCCTCTGATTCTATGCCTTCAGAATCGCTTGTTTCAGATGTATAATTTTTTCTTAGCGACCTTTTTAAAGGTTTTTTTTACTTCTTGGTTTTATTCTTGAGCCTGATTGCAGGTTATATTTTCTGAACCGGGCGCAATACGCTTACATTTAGTTATTGGGCTATATTTAGATTGCTTGATATTTTCCAGTAAAAGCTGCTCAAATAAAACTTGTGCTGGTTGATAAGTCTCGACATTTTCAGGATTTGGTTCTGCAAGCACAGTAGAACTTGTAGCTAAAGGTTCAGTATTTTCTACCACAGGCTCTGGCGTTTCACCTTGTAACTGTTTCCAATGGTTAAGACTTTCCGGATCCAACAAATTTTCAGGCAAAACATTAGGACTATACGGGAAAACACCTGCTTCTTTACAACCGCTTACAATTACTTCGTTAGTAAGTGCAAGCCATAAGCTTTGTACCATGGAAGAAAATGTTGCCTTATTCAATTTCACTTCTATGCTCTTTCTCTGCAATGAAACTAGTTTTGCATCCCAGTTATCCTTCAAAAGCTTAAATACAGAAAGGTTCAGAGGCGGGAGTAAATGAGAGGTGTGCGGAGGCAATTTTAAAATGACTACTTTTTCTCCAATGGCCAAATTTATAACTCTTTTAGTTACATGCGCACTGTAACCATCGTATACCAGTAGCTGAGGCCTTTCTTCACCCATCTCAGGAATGAGTTATTTTTTTAAATAATGATAAAATACTTCGGCTTCCATACATGAATTTGTAGTAACACCGTGAACACTACCAGGAAAAATGTCTTTTTCGGGAATCCGAGAACTCCACATATTTTTGGCCTTAAATAGTATTGTTATTAAAAGGCACCACCTTTTCCCGGTAGTATTTACAGCTGCTAAAATGGTTGCATTTTCTCTTCCGGGACTGCTCACTATTCTTGTCGCAGATTTTCCAATTCCACCAACCACCTTTGTTTTACTGGGATCAAGACGTAAGCTTGGTTCGTCCAGATTCCATATTTTATCGGGCTGATCCATTAGACTGACCTCTTCTAGAGTCTTTTTAGGAAGGTTAAAATAGGGATATAAAATAAAAGGATCTGTCATGTTTTTGCGTGCATATTCAATGCTTTGGGTTTTTTTATCGATGATAAATGCTGACTTTTAAAATGGATAAACCAATCTTCCCCGGGTTTATTATGCTTAAAGGGTATATTCAATTTACTTCTTTCGACATATTCTTTAAAACTATTGAGCACTGCTCCTCTACTCCATCCGAACCCCCATGTTTCCAATTCTCTCAAGCTATTCGCCAGTTTTCATTCATGTTCTTCTAGAATAGCAGGCGGTCTACCAAATCACAAGCTTTTAAGTCCACGTCTTCTCTTCAGGTGATTGTGAATAATTGATACTGGAATATTGTAAGTCGCAGCAGCTCGTTTTGTTGTAATCAAGTCACTACGTATTTCTTCCACAGCGCGTTTCAAAGTTTCCTGGCTGTAGGACTTGCCTCTACTGCAAATGGGATAAGAGCACACTTTTTGCAGAATGTGCATATTTTCCTGAATCTATTTTGGCTGGGGCAAGTGAACACCAGTTTGTTATTTGTTTTTAGGTTAGATCTCTACAAAAAACAATAATATATGAAACTACACTAGAAACAAACAACACTCTTGACCGTGGCAGCGAATATTAACTACGATAAGAAGGCCCACTCAATGGCAAGAGAGCGCTACAAAGGAATTGTCGTTTATTTTCTTCGTTGCCTGGTAACGATCGGCGAACTTCGTCGCACACAGGTTGAATTTAAATAAAAGCTGGCCATAAACGATATTTTCGTTTGCGGTATATTTAATCAAATTTGTGACGAAATTATTTATAGCACTCTAATGCTCTAGTTGGCTTTGGAAAAATCACAATTGATATCTTCTGAATTGTTTGCAGCGCCCTGTCAAACTTACGTTATGTTTTTTTTTATTATTATCACCAAAAAATATTTTGATAAAGTTTGTATTCAATTAGCTGTTTCAAAAATCTGTTAACGTTTTTAATTAGTTATTAGTGATAACAATACTCAAGGTGTGTAGTAACTAATATTTAAAAGATTTTGATTTTGTGTTAATGATTTCACCATATTTCCGAATACAAATATTCTGACAAAAGACATCAAGAAGAAAATGTTGCTCGAATTTGCCCCATCTTCAATTTCATTTTGGCGTTTTTGGTGACTTTAAAATTGGTTAAAGGTTTCGCACAATATTTTTACTGTATATTTCATTCCTATTTTGTAATACAACACAACTAAAAAATTGCGATATTATCTTATATCCAATATTGACTCGACTATAGAATTTACGCGTGAAAATTAATCTGACAAAAGGATGAGCTGGTCTATGACCGCTGCGTCAAAGGTCGCCTGCCAACATGATTGTTTTATTTGTATCATGGCCTGCCGATATTCTGCTAGTGTTCGCGCGGGGAAGGAGATACACAGTGTTCGGAAAGACGATATTACGAGCTCATTAGATTTTTTTATTAAAATATCCCTATTATGATTTTAACTTAACAAATTGGAGTTATTTAAGACGATCTAAACCTAATTTTGTAAATTAAAGTAGATTTTAAAATAAACTGTGAACATTTGAAACGCATACGACAAATTTTTGGGCCATTATTATGGTTAAACATTTCGAAAAATTTGAATGATATTCAGGTGCTATTTTATATAAATATAGAGAATATTTTATGGGTTATAAGTTGTAGTACATAAAGTATAAATACAGGGTCGTAAGCAAATTATAGTGCAATTTTTTTTTAAGTTTTAGATTTGGCCCAATAAAGAACAATTTTTGAGATTTTTATTGATTCTAGGAATAATCAGTAGCAAAAACCAGTTTAAAGGGTTTTAAAAAATTGAAAATTTAACAAAAATCACGAAAAATATTTAAGTGTTTTTCTAGATCAATTCAAAATTAAGCAAATGCGCTTAAGAATTAAATTTTGTAATCACAAACAGAGGTAAAACTATAATGTATTTGATGAACCTATAATGTTTTTGATAAACATTAAATAGTTAAATAAGGTATACCTATATAAATGCTACTTTAGCAGCCAACTTTTACAGACATTTTGAATAAGTGTTATTCAGTTACAAAGGGTGCTGATATCACTAAATTGTAATTTTGAATCAAACTATACATTCCAGGCACTATCAAAATGGTCTAAAAACTGTTAAATGTAATTTTCAGTTTTAACCTAAATGTTGATTCTCATAAATGCAGTAAAAATTACAAAAAGCCATTTTATTATGGTGCTCTGAGGCAATTCTGGAGGATCAATAAGGCTAAGAACCTCTGTTGGTAGACTATTTGTTTTTCGCCTTGGTAGAGACCTAATACTTAAAATGAACAAATCGGAGGATATCAAAATAGCGTGGAGAAGGTCCTCGACATTTCCTTTGCGACGAATTTTCCGCGTGTTACGTTCCCGATACTGTCGACATTCTTTGTGCCTTGCTTCCAAAGCTTCTTCGCTCAGCTGGCCAATTGGAAGAAAAAGTGTGTCCATGTCAGCCCCGTGAATAAGCAGTTTATGGACACTTGAAGGCATCTTGTACCAGGGGTATAAATCGACGAAGAGTCTGGCCGTATCGTGAGCATATCTTCGGAAGAACTTAGTTCGTAATTTATATCCATAAGTTAATGCTTGAAGTATTATAGAGAATTTAATAATTAGATTCTCGTCTACTTCCGTGATTTCAGCCGCTACTTTTTGCTGTTTAAAAAACCGCCTCGCGGTATTGCCATCGTTCGTACTGCCTGCCACTTCCTTGCTTGACAACATCGACGAGCAGCCCAGTTTTTTTACGAAACTGTTCGATAACGATACGCTTTTTTTCTTCAACTGCAGCCTTATCGTTTGCTAGTACTCGCCATGTTTTGGTCTCCAAACGGTACGCTATATGCAGGATACATTCAAACAGCCTAATGTGTGCATGCAGGGTCGATAAACCATAGGAAAATACATCTGTCCTACAAGGCCTCCTGAGCACAGCAGTGATGTCATTCATCTGATTAGGGGTAGCCAGGCATATGTAGCAGGACTGTGATGACCTATTATCGGACAGTGCATTGGCCACTTTCCCATAAAGCATTGTCTGCATCAAAACATGGTGAATATTGAAGTACTGTCCCCTGATATTTATGATTGTCGGTTTAAGATCTGAAATTTGCTGTCTAATATATGCACTTTCTTTCTTGATAATATCTTCACTTTCTTTTATGCATTGGAATCGAATAGGAATGCAGACACGGGTGGAGGAAGGACGAGGGTTTTGCCAAATGATTTTTACAGAGCCCTTAAAGTTAGCTGTCAATTGTAAGGCCACAATCGATGTCAAAAGCATGTCTAAATCTGCTGCGTCTGAGTCCTCTTGAAATTTTTGTTTGTACATGGAGTGACTAGAACTCCCGTCAAAACCCCACTTGGATTTTAGTTCTAATCTTGCCGACCCGTTAATGCGGGTCATCACTTCATCTTGATGTTTTGTTAGTCGTTGGACAGAGTGATCAAGTAAACTTTGAATTTTTACTTCGCCCATAGTTTCGGTGATTTTTATGTCGTTGGGATAGCAGTCTTTTTTAGCATTTAATACCCTATCATATGAAGGATATATGTCGCAATATCGTTTTTTGCCTCTAACCGAATTTGTTTATATTGATAAGTAGACAGATTCGCGTTAATAATTAATGCCAATGCTTCTTCGGGTGTGTAAGGCCGTATAATTTTTTTGGGCGCCTTTAAATAGCTCCTTTTGCAGCCATTCCTTGTTTGACGACTAAAAGTAATTTTTTTTCGACCGCATGCCTTCCAACGGCCTAAAAGGTGCATTGAAAATACGGATATTTTAACACTAACATTATCTTCTTGGATAGCTGCAAGCCTTGAAGTGACGTAGTCGACAATTTTATTCTTTACTTTTAATGTATTGGCTTTAGCGATAAGTTGGTTGTCCAGCAAAAGCTCAAATAGCTGCAATCGTGTTACGGCCATTGTGATACCTATTAACAAAAAATTACCGATAATAGGGCCCAGCACCTATGCGCACTTAGTGAATAGTGTCGTTTCAAAGGAATTTGGATACCTTACAAATAAAAATTTAAATTAAAGCGGTACAAATGGGACTGCTTTTTCCTTATCTGTCAAAACAATAGTATATTGTGTAACTAGGAGGAAAAGCAAAACATTCCTCGACGACTGTGGTAATTGCTGGACGAGGCGCAGCAGTGGCCAGCAACATAGGAGTCCAGGAATGTGTTTTTCCTACGAGTTGCACATACAATTTTTTATCCGATTGAAATTAATTAGAATACGTATTTATAGAAATAGAGCCAAATCTTGCTCTAAATAAAAAACGGTGTTTTAAATTTAAACTCAACATAATATCAAGTTTTGAATCGAGCGAGCTTGAAATTTATTACGTAACTACGGAAATAGCATCTAAATGTTGCTTTTGATAGACGTCAGATCTGACAAACAAGGTGTTTGAATAGAGCAGAAATGTTACATTCCCACCCTAGGACGGGAATGTTATGTTCCCGGACAGTTGTTTTCTATTCTTGTACAGTTATTGCATGTTGCGAAGCAATCATGACTTTTGCGGTGAGAAACACATCAGAAAGGTGTCGTTTTTCGTCCGATCGGATAAAAAAACTTTAACAAATAAACGATTTTTTTGAGTGATTTATAAAATTTATATTTTTTAAATTACGATTGCATTCTATTTTCACAAAAAATATTTATAACTTACTTGAATGACCCAGGATATAGGATAACACAACGATTATGTCGAAACATTCCCTTAAAAATGCATAATATTAACGTTAAGATAATACAAACTATGACGGTGGCAGATTGTCACAATCGGGTCTTTTCAGTTTCGCCTACTTGATGATGTCGCTCGGCAATTACGCAACCACGAGTCCATCGACTGGTCCGGACTTAAGTCGAATAACTGTATACTGAAAACATGTTTTCTTGATAACCTGAGAAGTTTGGTGTTCGCCCAAATGAGCTCCTAAATATCGTCATTCCGAACACTGTGAGACACGCACCGTTGACATGCCGCCGAGGAGAGTAATCCTTCTTATCATATAGTTTTGCCCAAATACATAATAAAAAGATAAAGGCTGATGTACTATACTAACACTATGCTAACACTCCGTTGAGGCTATGTGTTGGTGTTATACTTAATATTGTGCAACAACTGAAGCCAGATTATCAGAAAATGGCGCGTCGAAATGAGGATCCCTTACCCAGGCAACCAGAAAACGTGAAATAAACGTCACAAAAACGTGACTAAATGACCACACTGACGTGATTATATGACGTTTTAATGACGCCATTATTCACGTGAATAAGTCCCACCACAATCACGTGATATATATGACATATTTTAAACGTCATGAGAAACGTATATTAAACGTCATATTTAGGTTTTTAAAATGACGTCACTCAGAACCCTATATTGGAATTTTGTATTTCCTTCCAAATATTTTTCCTAGCGTTGGCCGTAGAAGTGAAAACAATAGAAAATATTGTTGCCCAATATTATATGAGCATTATATCGGTCAACAATGATGATTTCAGCCAATACTGTGTCTGATATTTAAAATTTGTACCTAATTAATAACTTACAAACTACATTTCTCCTCGGCTGTAAACTGGGCAATAGGCGGCGTCTATATATGATGTACACAGGGTGTGCCATATTCCAACCGTTTGACATAACTTTTTATTGTTAAATTGATATGATTGTCCTGCAGGAGCCTTAAACTGACAGCTAAGTGACCATGCTGGATTGATCTATATGGCGGTCTTAAAAAGCTAGCTGATGATTGACAAAAATATAAACATAAAAAGGTGCTGATGATTGACAAAAATATGCGATTAGTTCTTAATATATTTGAAATAAAATTATGCAGAAAAATATTAAAACTGAATTAACGATTTTCGTTTTTTTACCTAATTTTTTGCACATATATTATTTGTATTTCTTCTCAACTACAAGTTTCCTTCCTTAAGATTGGATACTTCGAAAAAAAAGATAGGTTGATCTGATGCACAAAGCATTTATTGATTACACACACGTACATTAATAAAACCATATTACATAAAGGTACCTATATAAAAGCTTTCATTAATAGTTAACAAAAGAAAAAAATAACCATCACTACCAACTCGCAGGCAGTTATATGTAACACTAAACTGAACATGAATGAACTAAAGGAAATTATATAAAGCGATTATCCTTATATGGAAATAGTAAACATTTTCCTGATATGTCCTTAATTCTCCATTTTTTAAGATTTGACAAATCGCCTAAAAATATTACGATTTTCAGGTATAAAAAGAATTATAGTTAATAAACTGCTTCCCAATAATGAATTCCTTATCAATACTTCGTAAAAGATTAAAAACTTGTACTACGATATTTCCAACAAGACAAAAACAATTACCTAGCATAAGAATAAGAACATATAGAGGCAATGCAAAATCACTAAACACAACTAATTACTAATAACGCGGCACTTTTCAGTTTTCTCACTCACAAAGTGCAACCCAAACAAAAACAAACGACTAGGACACATAACACTTAGGTGGAGAAGGAGACGGTGAACGTGAACGGTGACCACTGCCTTGACGAGAGGAAGGAATACAAGATGGCTGGCCTGGCCGCGCGCATTGGCGCGACGTTGCCAAATAATAGAAACTGAAAATGTTTCACAGTACATTTTTATTGCTTAGAAAAGTTTAAGAATTATCCATAAAAAAGCATAACCCTAACACGTCGTAAACCTTTATAGCAAATTCTTTTTTAATGCGAAAATGGTAGCATTACTCACATTACTGGTTTATTGATACTTATTCGTACAGTACAACAAGGTAATCAGTAGTAGGAATGAAAGATAAACGTACTGCTCCGGCAACGCCAGATTTGGAGGGAATTTTAAAATGCTAGAATCATAATCTGGGCATTTGATCGGTAGTATATGAATTTTTATTTTTAATTATTGTAGTTTGATTTCGATATACCTAGTAAGAGTAAAATAGAACGTTATTACCTTTTTATTTATTTATTTTCTTTATTAATAATTATTTAGGTATATATTACTTTTGTAACTTTCGATTAAACTTTTAAATCAAGCTGTCAAATCTAGACAAGCTTCAACTTTTTGTCTAAATTATTAGTGTTTTTGCCTACAACCGGGGCCAAATAAATTTAGAGGTCTCGTGATTTGCGCGGACGTCATAATGACGTAGAATAAACGTGATTATTGTGGGGTTATAAAAAGCTATTTCAATAGCGTTTTTTTCACGTGAGTATTTAGTTACTAAGTGACCTCACTTTAAAGTCGTTTACGGCGAGCCGACTTAAGGTTAAATTTTGCGGTACCAAAGAGGTTTCATAGGTGACGTTTTATAAAGGTATAATGAAATGACGTTTATTTCAGGTCATATTTAGGACACTGTATTGACCTCACCAAATTTTGACCATATGTCGACGTTTTTATCACGTCACACGTCATCTTATGGTTGCCTGGGTGGTGGCTAAATTTGTAACGTGTGCAGTTTTCCCTGCTGTTGTCTTGTTTGAGCATTTACGTTTCTCTGCTTTTTTTTTGCTTCATATGTTGTAGTGAAAGTATTTTCAAATGGTTTTATGTCATTTAAATTAACCTTAACGCAACGCATTATTAAATTGGAAGTTTAAAAGCTATATCTGTTGTAAAGTCATCGGTACGGGTGGGCAAGAAATTGAATAATCGATTAAACGCTTAATATTTTAGCAAATAACTGAATAATCGATTAATCGAAATAATCGATTATCGATATTTTCTGAAATATTAATCGATAAGTCGATTAATCAGTAATTTCTTAAAAGTGAATCGAATAATCGATTGTCGCTCACCCCTAATCCCATAATATTGTAGTAGGTAAGTGAAACTGAAGTTGAAATTTTGGTAGAATCATTATTGCTGATGTTGATGCAAGACTGATGTTATTATAAAAAGAGGTAATAAATACTTTGGCTGAATCAGCAGATAAAAATTTATAATTTAGTTTTAATTTCTAAATATGGCTTTGATATTACCTTGGGATAGTCAGAATAAAAGCAAGTGTTGCACTGATGCTTCTATATTTTTTACTAGTTTCGTCCCTATTAGATTAATTTTTAAAAATAGCGATAACACTGAAATACATGTATGGCAAAATTGCAGGCCCTCATCAACGCGTTTCTGTCGTCCGCTTAACATTCATTTGCTCGTGAGACTCCTGAATTAACCGTTGCAAAAACAAAATTTGGATCATCGAATTAAAAATTTAAAACCCTTTTTTTTACAACGAAGGGGCCCTTAAATGATTTTTATACATGATTTTTATCGTTAGTGATAATTGATACACCCTATATATAAATATAGATGATGAGCCAAAAATTCAACAATTATTTGTCTAAAACACGATATATTAAACGTGTAATACTTAATAACTTTTATGTCTTATTTCTGGTAAACCTTATTATGGCCAGCTTTCCTAGAAATTCGACCAGTGTGCGCCGGGTCCAAAGGTCACATGCCAGTATCAT
>MU182571.1:73609-91268 GCA_016904865.1 Pissodes strobi | reverse complement strand
TTTAATGAATTTACTGTTAAATGACTGTAGGTCGTTTGCTATCTTATATCGTACCTATTATTGTCCTCTTTTTTGTTCAATAAACCTGTCATTTTTTACTTATTGAGCTTACCGATAAACAGCTATTATCTAGGCTTAAAATCATCAGGCGGCTGCCTGACCAAGTAAAAAGCTCTTGAGTCATAAAATTTAACGGGTTTATATAAATACTTGCCATAAAATTTTAATGCTGGGAACGGACAAAAATAATAATTTATAGTTTAGCTGCAAGAATGCTGTATACTTTAGAGAGTGTTAGTTGTGTTGGCAAAAGTGTCACCCGCAGATTATTGTCTGCAGAACAGCAGTATATTTTACAGGGTGATAGTTGTTTTGACTAAAGTAACACCCGCAGGCTACTCTCTGCAAAAAGCTGTAGACTTTACAGAGTGTTAGTTGTTTTGATAAAATCTCACACGCAGATTATTGTTTGCAGGACAGCTGTATACTTTACATCGTATTACTTGTTTTGACTAGAATATCACCCGAATATTATTGTCTGCAAAATTGCTATCTGTTTATAAATTAAGACAATGGATCGGCTGCAAATTGATATACATGAATATTTGGCACAGATTTTCTATCAAACGTAAAATCATGAAAGGCGGTAAAAAAAGACGGGAGGTGGAAAAAAGGGCAAATAAAATATCGTTTTCACCGTATATTTTGGTCATAACAACCTGTATGTATGTAGTATGAATGAGCCATAATTAAACTCAGAATAGATTTATTTCACCCCAGGTAGACGGAAATTTGTACATTTAAAGCAGCATATTTCACTTCTTCATTACTATCCTTTAGTCCGAACTTGGTTTTGTCGGTATAATAGAGTCCGTCATATGCAAAAATTCTCATAAAGCAAAATGACACTTCATAAAGGAAATCGTTCTTAATCGTTCTCAAAGCAATATGTATTTGTGTCCGTCAGTATTGTGTAAACAATAATGTGTCAAATAATGAAATAAAACCGTTTCTACCCTTTCAATCCCAAACGAATTCGCCATTTGTGTCATCTCCCACTTTATTTGGTCTTGGCGCCAGGCCGCCAGCTAGAAGAAGAAATTAGGTTTATTACCGTTTATTAGTGCCTTGCAAACACTCAGCCGTGATGCGTCGGTCCAGTCACCGCTCCGCACAAAGTTAGCTCCAAAAAAAACAACTAGCCCTGTCCTAGCAATGTTTAACGCAAAATAATTAGTTTAAAAGTGTCTTACAACGCCTCAAGCGTACTAGATCGATCCAGTCACCGCTCTCTAGCAAGTGCAGTTCCAAATTTCACTCGAACAACAACGAAAGTGTTCGTTCCCGTTTTAGGGCCAAAAGGTCACACCCTTTTTGGATAATATCTCCGTTAGTATGCACAGATGTTAGAACATATCTAGTGTACCTCTGTTATCTTGGTCTAAGTTTGGGTTAGTTTGGGTTCTTAAAGCCAGAAACGACGAAGCGTCTCGGCTTACCTGTAGTTAAAGAGACGCAGTAAAATGGCGGTACCAAATTTGTAGCTCAAATCGTGCCTGTACTATTCAAATTAAGGATTTGAAGTCAGATCCGAAGTGGAGAAAAGAGTAGGTTAAGGTATTTCTTGAGAAAGGAACAGTTAGTAGTTAAAAATAGAAAAGTAATTAAATTCAGGAAAGACACTGTTTTATTCTTAAACATAATCATTAAGAAATTTCCTAAAGAATCTAGAAAAGTAACCTGTTTTGCATATTTAGTTTTATGTATGAATGATTGAATGCATGGAAGTAGCTTAGAAATTGTATATAAATTGTACCTATATATATTCATATTAAATTCAAATGCAATTTACACCTGCATTATTAAAGTACTTAGTTAATACCTACCTAGTTTTAATTCACAACTAAAGTTTAAAACCCCCACCACCCTATTTAATACAGTCCACTAATTTAATAATTGTATCTAATTATAAAGCTAATTGTTACCTCCACCTTTGTGGTCATAATAAGTTAAAAATTTAATTTGTTTGTACCGACCACTCCAGTAGCCTACAGGTATAACATTTTTAAATTCACGGCGCCCGTTTTACAAGCAAACGTTAAAAGAGGAGATGATGGACCAGAAACGGAGAGTTTGTTAAAAAAGTTGGGTTTGTAAGATTCGAAAGTTTGCATCCCTAGTGGGGAAACTAGTATTGATATGCAGTATTTTTTCGGACAAAAATTTTCCAAATTTCAATCACCTTTGTTTAACAACTGATGATGTCGATACTTCATTTTCTAGATTTATAGAAATTTTATCTACTCTGAAATTCCAATCCTTTCCCCTTAGGTCTATCGAAATTAAACATCATACACCTTGGTCAACTAAAGGCACACCTGCAAAGAACATGCATTCATTATCTCACCTAAAAAAATACTCGGAAAGAGTTTTCTTCCATTATTACGTGAACCTTTATAGAAAAGTTTATCATAAGACTATAAAAGCTGCCAAGGAGATTTATTATAATGAGAGGCTGCCTAAATCCGGTAACTATGCTAAAGAATCATGGTCTATTGTGAATGACTTAAGGGATAAGACTTCTTCGTCTAGCACAATCGCTAACTCACCTGAAAACCTAAACAATTACTTTGTAAATGTCGCTAGAGATTTAATGAACACCATAACTCCTTCTCATGATCCACTTTCATATATCTCTAATGCTAATATGAATTTACACAGTTTCTTCTTTACGCCTGTAGCATTAGCTGAGCTTCGCAGTACAATTAAAGGCATTAAACACAAATCCTCATCTGGGACTGATGAAAATGTTCTCAAACCTGCCAGAATGCACATCAAACCATCTTACTACTTTAATTAACAAGCCATTTCAAAATGGGGGTTTTCCGAACTGTCTAAAGACGGCAACAACTATTCCTTTGCATAAAGGAGGAGATAAAGACCAAGCTCGAACTATCGCCCAATTGTACTCCTCCCACATTATCAAAGATCATTGAAAGATTGTTTAAAAGGCTTTTTTTCTCTCTAAATATAAAATACTTACTACCCATCAATTTGGATTTTTAAGTAACAAATGCACAAATGATGTTATGTTTTCCCTCTTTAATTATGTATACTCCAACCTGAACAACCATCACTCTACAGCAACAATTTACTGTGATTTCTCTAAAGCTTTCAATTGCGTAAATCATAATATCTTAATAATTAAGAAATTGCAGTACTGCGGATTCACAGGAGTCCCTTTCGAATGGTTTAAATCGTATCTTACCAACAGAAGTCAGCTTGTGAAGTTTGATACGTCGATGTGTTCTTGCAAGCAAATAGATTGTGGAATACCCCAGGGTTCAGTACTAGGCACTATTTTGTTTCTGCTGTTTGTCAACGACACTGCTTTTCTGGACACTAACAGTAAAGTCTGTCTCTTTGCGGACGATACTAGTTTCACTTTGAGGAACCCGGATATTACGGCGCTTTATAGAGCTGTATCTAGTGACTTAATCACGATTAAATCATGGTGCGATTATAATCTCCTGTGCGTCAATGTTGCTAAAACTAAACTGTTGTCATATGAAAGTACGTTGTAATCTTTTGTACTTAATAACACCACTATTGACACCGTTGAATCTGTGAAATTCTTGGAGCTTGTTGTGGATAACCATTTAAAATCAAATCAAATCAAATCAAAATCGTCTTTATTAAACAGTTATAAAAAAATAAACAATATAACTTCAAGTGCAAAGATAAGAGAATAATGGCGAAGTCTAGCCGAGGGCTACTCATACTCAACCATTAAACTCCAGAGTCCGCACTGTATAGATGGCAAAGAGAGGGCAAAAAATACATGGAAAACATCCATTGAGACTAAGTTAACATTCTAATAAAATATTTACTGAAAGGGCTACCAGGAACAACCAAACAAAACTTCAAGTCCTTTATAAGCACCAACTTCACAATAACTCACTCTTTCTCATTAACAATTCAAATTAAAGCGCACCATAACTGAAACTATTGCTTTTCAAACAAAAAAATTTTAGCAGAAAATTTAAACCTTTTTAAAGGCAGAGTCTTGAAATCATTTGGCAGCGAATTGTACTATTTTATGGCATTGTAGGCCATACATCTTTGATATAAAGCAGTGCGATGATGCGGAATGGTGAATTCGAAATTTTGTCGTGTATTCACACTGTGTACTCTATTTCTAGTGATAAAACATCTTTTTGACAGTTCAGAGGTGTGAGGGTAGTTAAGAAGCTTATGAATGAAGTTGTTTAGATGTAAGATTATTCTATTTTCCATATTCAACCAACCCAATTCCTTAATTCTATGAGATATATGTTCTCGCTTTTGCAAATCGAGAATTAAACGGCAACAAGAGTTTTGTATTTTCTGAATCCGTTTTTTAGAAGTAGAGTCAAGAAATCCACCATAGATGAGATCATACTAATTCAAATTGGAAAGTATTAAGGATTCACATAAGTCTTTTCGAATTTTAGTATCTAGATAATATCTACTATTATACAACATTTTTAGTTTATAGAAGGAAACTTGAATTCATTTGTTCGTGTTCTCCCTGAACCTTAATTTTGTATCTAACACTAAACCTAAATTTCTTGCATTTTCAACACTCTTTAAAGGTGTGTTATCAATTTTCAAAGTTAGATTATTCTTAAGTTGTCGTATTTTTTGTTGATTGCCAAAAAACCTAACATTAGTTTTTAACGAATTGAGTATCAGGTTGTGCTAAGTGACAATTATTTTATTCTAGATAACCCATTATTAACAATAACACTGGCCTCATTAAAAACTTCTTGTTTAAATTGAAAGTTTACCTGGGTATCATCAGCAAAAGCTTGGGAATCACAATTGTTAACAGAATTCAAAATATCTGTAGTATAATATGTGATAAATAAAAGCCGCCCCAATACAGAGCCTTGCGGAACACCAGAAAATATGTCAAGAAAAGAAGACTGCCTTTGTTTATAAGCTACACTTTAACTGCGTTTGTTAAGATAAGATTCTATCAAACTGTAAGCTTCACGCTCAAAACCTGTAAATTTAAGTTTTGTTAATAAAGGTTTATGATGTATAATGTCAAACGCTTTCGAGAAATCCAACAAAACCAGCACACTGACCAACCCTTTATCATAAGCTTCACGAATGTCATTCGTAATGTTAGCTAAGGCATCAAAAGTTGAACAGTTTAACCTGAAACCATTTTGACATTAAAGTGGGACTTGCACATGGATGCCTTATCAAAAAAATTAAGATCTGCCTGTTTTGCGCTAAGAACGGTTTCCAGGGAGCTTAACTTGTCAACTGCTAGAACAGTCTATTATGTCCTTTTGGAGTCACACCTCCGATACGCTCTTCCATTCTGGAGTACGTGTTGTGTGACTCAATTTGAGCGTATTTTCAAACTACAAAAGAGAGCGGTTCGATACTCGTTGAGACTAAACAGTAAAACTCACTGCCAGGATTTCTTTAAAAGATTAAAAAAAAACATTAACTCTTCCTTCCTTATTCATATTTGAATCAGTTTGCTTAATCCGCAAGCACGTATATGCTATTTCAGAAAGGTCATCTCAAAACTATCCAATTGTTGCTGAGCATGATCTTTATCTGCCAACCCCACGCTCATAGTTAGTTAAAAGCTCTCTATACTATACAATGCAAAACACATGCACAATTATCTGCCATTTAAAATGAAGTCAATATCATCTTTTTATTAAAACTTAATTTTGATCAACTTACACACTGGTTTAATGTTTGGTGTTTTGCGTCTAATATTTGATGTTTAAATGGTTAAATATTTTTTTGATATTTAAAATTTTATATAATATTTCAGGAAATTTTGACCACGTACAAATTGCAAAATTGTATAAGGTTTTGTATAATTTGGTTTTTCTTTTTCTTTTCATTGTATGTTTCTATTTGTGTTTTTATGTTTTGTATGTTTTGTACTCTAGCTCTAGCTTTGTCTACAAATTGGAAATTTTTTTGACAATAAAGCGTTATTATTATTATTATTATTATTATAACTTACCTTGACCTACGGATGGCTTCATGTAAAATCATTTGAGATAGTTAGACTAAAAGCTCTAAGACTAGACTGTAATAACTTTAATAAAGACATCTTTATCCCGAAATCATTAGACCAGGAACTAAACTGATGGTTGCATAATATTATATTAATATTATGCAAACACCAGTTTAGTTCCTGGTCTAATGATTTCGGGATAAAGATGTCTTTATTAAAGTTATTAATATTATTAATAGATCCAAAAAACAAATAGACCAAAAATATTTCTGTATGGAGATATTCTCAGATGCGTCAAAAACTGGTCTGCTAGAGAATTTTGGGGCAACAGGGAACTATAATATCATATTAACTGTTTAGAACTATATGCTGCGTTTTAGGCCCTCAAATGTTTCGCAGAACATTCTGTCTACATGTAACATATTACGTCGTGTAGATAATGTTACTGCGATAGCATTCATTAATAACATGGGTAGTATACGACATTATCTATTAAATAAGATAACTAGAATTATCTGGGACTGATGCGAACCAAGGAAAATATTTATATTTGCTCCATATATACATACTAAGGATAATATGGAAGCCGATTCCCTGTCCAGCAATAAGCATTGAAAGTACCGAATGTGAATTCAATAACAATGGTTTTTGTAAATATGTTCTATATTGTTGTGGAGGATTCATTATTACCTTGGAATTGATTGCCTTTGGCTTCACAAATGATTAAACTTGGTTTGAACTTTGAAATGTTATAGAGCCACTTCGGCCCAGGCTCAAGGATGTAAACTGCACAAATGCAAGTTTAGTGACCCTAATGAAATGTGTACCTATATATCGTCGATTCGATATCAAGTCGGATATCGTTTTCAAGAAAAGCAAAAAACTAAAAATGAAAATGGTGCCAAATTGGCCAACACAATCATGGTTCCCGGTATTTATTAACCTCTTAATAGCCCCCCCCCCCCCTCCCAGGCAAGTTATCTGGGAATCATTGAGACAAAAAGGGCATCCTCCAAGAGACTTCCGGTCATGTTAGCAATTATCTCGGAAAATACTCTAAAACAATACACTATTTGCTATAAGAAATGATGCAGATTATCCTTAAGAAATAAGTACGATCCATACACTTGCAAATGGGATTTAGTTATATTATTTATTCTGGAAATATGTAACGCAGGACTCGTATTGCAGTCTAAATTCTTATAGGTCAGCCTTATCATTGATTTTTGGGATCAATAAAGAAAATTAATATTTTTTAAACAATTTTTTCGAGGATATTTACGATAAGCAGCCAGCAACACCTAGATATTGTATAACGTGGGATCCAAATCCTGAATTACATGTTTTAAGTAAATATTTGCCTTGGATTCATTAACTCTTAATGATCTAGATGATAGGAGGCCGGAGATGCAAAGAATAATTATAAGATTGATTGACTTACCTGATAAGGAAGATCAATCTTAATTATACCAGCATCGTAGTCCTTCTATGATAGGGCCCACCACATGTAATCCCAGACCAGTGTAATTTGTTTCGTCACAAATGAACTGATGAATATGGCTGGGTCGAAGGCAAGCCGGGGTGTTTGTTTATTTTACACATTCTTCAAACTATGTGCGCTGATAGGCCACAAAATGAAACCTACCATATCATCATAGAAGGACTACGATGCTCGAATAATTAAGAATGATCTTCCTTACCAGGTAAGTCAACCAATCTTATAAGTTTTCATAAATATCACACAATAGATTATAATAAATCCGATACCTATATATTTGTGTAAAATATCATGAGACATTTAAATACCTACTCATGTTTCCATTTTTTGCAGCCATAACTTTGCAGGTCGCTTCTCTAATTCCAGCCTCACAGTCTTATGAATAATATATGTTATCATCGACACGAATAAAAGTCGATTTGAGCAAAACAAAACTAAAATATTTTGCTTGAATATCAGGATAAAAACGATTTTCCATTCATGGAAGTTATATATTTACAATCATCTCCAATTACGTGAATGGTCGTAGGAACGTAAAAAATACTTTTTAAGTCTATAAGATTATTAGGAACTATTTTTGAGCACTCAGCTTTTTAAGCTCTTAAATCTTTAGTGATATCATAGCAAATCAATTTCTGATAAAGTCCATTCAAAGCTATTGCTCTGTTACGTCAGAATTTCTGACGTCAAAAGAAAAGATCCGACCGTCTTAGATAGACTCGTACGTTATTTTTTACACTAGATGTAAGATGTCTCAGCACCTGTTTTCTATTCCAGAGCACGTTCCGTTTTTATCAATTTTTCATACTTATTTTCCTTTTTGCAAACTGCTACACTTTATTTCTTGGGAATTTTAATAATTATGAAAATTATTATACTCTCATTAATACCTACAATGCAATTTTCGCCGTTACTAATTAAAGTGAAAATTGCATTGTACGTATACATGGTAATTTTATTGATGCAACAGCAGAAATTTATAAAAATAACGTCAATTATTTTATTGTTTGGTATGTATAGATAGGTATCTTTGAATATCAATTCTATTATCTATATATATAATTTTTTAGTATTATCAAATAAATAAATATTACTTACATTGTGCACAGCTTTCCAAGGTAAAAGTGGCCTACCAGCACGTGTGAAATAATGAACTAATTTTAAAATAAGAGATTGTTCTTTCTCACTGAACCGGTGGGGCATCTCAAATGATTTTTATTATCAATTATTAGCGTAAAACACAAACCAACTACCAACAAATCAATAAATGAATTAAATCTGTTTGATTATTTTCGTTTTGATATTTTGACATTGACGGCAATCGATGTCAAAGATTCCAATTTGACGGACTAATTTAGGACATACGTTCATTGCATAAAGAATGATGGAATGATATGACGTAACAGTGCAATAGCCCTGAACGGACTTTACATAATTTAATATTGTTATCATTATAATATAATAATTTAATGACATTGGTAATTGTTATATCTTGCAAAAGCAAAACCAAACCGCTAGAAATAATTAGTAATTTCGTACCTATGGCTTTATAGATCGGTGGATGTTTAATGTAAATGGAGCTCAGTCAGAGACCAACAGCTTGAGCGTCGCATCATCAAGTGCAACTGACTAATCACGGCGGCACGGGTCGCACGAGCGAATCCCAATTAAGCACGAAATAAATCCGTATTTATGTTTAACGCTTGTTCTGGCAATATTCAATATTTGCTTATTAATGGTTAACAAAGTTTACAGACGCTGATTTGCAAACTAATATTGATACATATTGGACGTCTTCTGGTAGCTAATAGAACTTATTTACTATTAGTAAAATAACAAATAATAGTTAATAAGAGATCTTTTTAGGAAATTTTAATAATTGATTATTAAATATTATCAAATATTATTGGAATCTATAAAATATTCCTGTAATAAATCTTGTTGTCTTTATAAACAACCGTAAAAAAGAGAAATATGTATTATAACTGAGGAATATTTCATATATTTCAGTAATGCCTAATATTGGTAACAAAATATTACTCAAACATGCATTTATTACTTATGATTGATTTTGTTTCGGTCTATTATCAGCTGCAGCATATCGGATAGCTCTCCAACAACACCTTTACAAAAGGACTAAGTGCTCACACAGTGCTCATGACGTCATGTCTGTAGGCCTTTGCTATCTGGAGCGAAGATGTAGAAGTGCGGCCTGAGAATGGAAGGGTAATCGCGAACGAGGCACAATTGACTGCAACGTTGCCAGACTACTACTATAGTAGCGAATAATAGGATGCCCGTATATAAAGAATGTATCTTACATTACAATTTCTCCAATATTGTAAAAACATATTTCCATAAGGTGTTATTTCCTCTTTTAAAGTTATTTATTTAATTTTTTAATACTTCTACCCTGTTTGTGCACTATCCTAAAATAATACAGTGGACTCTCGATAATATGCTGCTCGATGATCAGTCCCGCCGGATAATTGGTGTCAGCAACCATCGCTGTAAGGTGACGCTGTGTAGAAATTCTCGAAATGGGAACAAGTAAATAAGTGCATTTTAAATTTCATGCATTATTTATTACTAACCATATCTCTAATGTACGTACATATGAATTAGGTACATTATTCATATTAAGCATCTATACCTATAAAATGTAGACAGACAATTTGCTTTTACATACATATTAAAAATCATACATATACTCGCCCGATAATTTGCCAATCTCAATAATTCGCAGTACCACTGCGTTGGTCCAAAGCAAAGTTTACAGAATTAATAATAATTTAATTATATAAACTTTGTCCCAACGCCCGTCAGTTATCGTCTGCAGTACTTTCCTTATAGAGCCGGCAAAATCGCAAATAAAACAAACGATTAGTTTTGGTTAGTATAGAAGCTGCGGTAATCCACAATTAGTGTTATTTTCTAGCAATTTTCTGAAATCGGAGCTTAAGTGCGTGAAGCTTGTACAGGGTGTCCGGTTATAAATGTAACCCCCCTTTAACTTTTTTATTTACCCTCGTATAAAAAAATGTTAAGTACAAAAGTTGTAAGGATCTTCATATAGTTTTCTGCGGTGTTACTAGAAAAACAATTGAACATCGAAATTCTACTGTGCAAATTAAATTAATGTTTTTTTAAATGAGACACCCTGTATATTCTTCCGAAAATCGGTAGAGCTTTTTAAGACGGGTTCAGTAATATAAGGTTTGTTGGATCTAGCTATAATAGTTACCACGTAAATTGCAAGAATGTCGGGTATCTGATTATTACTGAACCCCTCTCCTACATTCTTTATTTGGTGAGCTAGAAAAAAAATGTGTATGCAAAAGTTGTAGGTTCCTTCAGAAATTTTTCTGCGGTGTTACTAGAAAAACAGTTGAACATCAGAAAAGCTTCTGAAGGAAGAATTTTTTTCTAGCTCACCAAATAAATAATTTAGGAGAGGGGTTCAATAATAATCAGATACCCGACATTCTTGCAATTTACGTCGTAACTATTATAGCTAGACCCAACAAACCTTATATTACTGAACTCGCCTTAAAGAGCTCTATCGATATACAGAAGAATATACAGGGTGTCCCATTAAAAAAAACATTAATTTAATCTGTACAGTAGAATTTCGATGTTCAATTGTTTTTCTAGTGACACCGCAGAAAACTATATGAAAATCCTTACAACTTTTGTATTTAAAATTTTTTTATACGAGGGCAAATAAAAAAGTAAAAGGGGGGTTACATTTATAACCGGACACCCTGTACGTAATTTTTCGTTGTATATCTAGGTATACAATTTACATTGTTAGGCGTATTTTTAAATACGTAAAACTCTATATTTCGAACTTAAAGACCTGTTGCTCGACGGTTTGTGTACAGCCAACAACATTGAGTGAGTATTGGTACAGCACAGTGTATACGTTTTCGTCCGTGTTTAATTATATGTTTTCTGGTAACTATTACCACAGATCTATATAGCTACGCAACAGATGCCTACTCCAGTATTAAAAGTGTCGCTCGCCAATAATGCAATAAACTTAAATATTTTCTTATTTAGACGTGTTTTACCCCGCCGTGTTGCCAAGTCGCGAACTGTAGTTTACCTTTCATATCACATTATGGTATTACTCATTTTCTTGGCAATGGTATGGTATATTATGTCAAATTAAAGTCCATTATCAGATTCAGTGAATGGTGTTTGCTTGAACATGGACTATAACTCACCTTATATATCGGTGTAAAAGGTCATTACAGATTTTGTTAACTTATACTGTAATATCTCTTATTAAAGTAATAATATTATAACGCAGGTTTTTGCTTCGAAAATCAAAGGAATTTTTGAAATGTTTATAGACATGTCAAAGTACCATTAATTTTGTTTTAAACTCTACTATCAATATTATAAATTTGATCATTTAAATTGCCGTTTCATTTGTTTTCCTATTAATAAACTATCATACTTAATAAAAAATTTAAAAATCGTATTTTTCTTAAAAAATGTTTGTGTTAATGTGATACATAAATGTTAATAATAAAACTCGATGATTTGAGCGGGTCAAAAAGTCAGCCGAAATATTGTTCAACGTGATAACTTGGCATCACCGACCCGTTCCTAGACGAGTGGTTCACCCGCTCCCGAAAGCCGGTGAACATTTTTGGCCCCGCGTAAAAAGCATTGGAAGCGGTATCTGTTGCGTAGCTATATAGATCTGTGCTATTACTTAGTGTAATTATGCCTCAAAAGTAAATGTAATGGAAACTATAAAAATGGATTCAAAGTTCTTGTTTTCGGTTTTCCAAAGACCGTAAGTTTACAACATAAATGGCTAAAACAAGGTATACCCACAAACAACACGAAAGTATGTGAAGCTCATTTTCCTGAAGGTAGTATAATAAAAAGTACAAATACTGGTAAGTTATTTACAATAGATTTACCAAAACTACGGCTAAAAGAAGACTGTATACCATCTATTTTTTTAAATTACCCTTGTTACCTATTGATCAGTATCAGTATCTATCAATAGTAATAGTAAAGATGAAAAGCTTAAAAATATTGATGAGTTAAATTTGTCAAGGCCTTGAATTAAGCAAAATTGAGGAGCTTAAATGCAGAAAATTTGACAATAACCTTCCCAAAATTACCAAAATGCATGTTTGAAAATTTTGGGAAGTTTATGTCAAATTTTCTACATTTAAACTACCCAAGATTAGAAATTTCAAACAGACCCTCTTGAAGATAGATTTGCTAAATGCAGGCATTATCATATTTCTGTGCGACAGTTATATAAGACAGACTTACAAATTAGTTTATACAATTCTAATTCATTTAAAATTAATTCTGCCAAAATATTTCAGATGATACAGATAGTAACAATTCAAATGTGTTTTATTTAAGTACTTATCTTAATCGTTTCGAAGTTATATATTTAATACATAACATTCTGGGATTGACATTTTTTAAGAGATCTATTGGTTTTTTTCACATTTGCAACAAACCTAGCTAATGCCCGATTGACTTTGTAAACATGCCTTTAGGAGCTTTGTAGTTTTAATTTTAAAGAAGATGAACCACAGCCAACGAGATACCTGGGCCGACTATGTAATTAAAACGAAACAAAAAAAAGACTATACATCATTAAAGTCAGGAGTAATTTTTCCGTGCATAGAGCTTTTCACTAGAATGTAGGTCGTTTTTAGCTCGCTGATCATAAAAATAAAACTCCTATTAGCATTAAAAAAAGGTTCGAGAAAACATCTCGGAATATCCATGTTTAGGGCAATAATATCTGGAAAAAATCTCATAAATGCAGCACAGATCAATCATTTTTAACGAAATGTCCGTCGATTTGCACGTTTTTTGAATTTATGAATAGCAAACA
Organism: Pissodes strobi; assembly: GCA_016904865.1. Classification (NCBI taxonomy): domain Eukaryota; kingdom Metazoa; phylum Arthropoda; class Insecta; order Coleoptera; family Curculionidae; genus Pissodes; species Pissodes strobi. The sequence continues at coordinate 77,849 of MU182571.1, read as the reverse complement.
ACACGTTTAGTTTCTAACCAACAGTTACTATTAAAATGTTCTATTTTTAGCGGGAGAAGTAAAATTTAACATCAGATATGACTGATAATTGACGACTTTGATAACATATTACAATCTTAAAAAAGTCATTCTAGTTATATATACATTCGCAATCTCTGTATCAATATATTTATTTGTGAGCCTAGAATTGTTAAATTTTCAAGGCAGACATTAATTGCCATGCAATATTTTAAAGCTATTAAAGATATACGTCACATGATGAAAGTCCAAGGTAATTGTATTAAATTTTTACAGATAATGCATTAAAACCAGTAAATAATTATTAAAATGAGAGTGATATTAATTATATTACACCACATAAGTTAGAATAAGTACTTTTAAAAATATATTGAATTCTCCACCATTTAATTATAAATAATACATGACGCATTTCTTGATCTTTCCTGGATAAACACAACAGAAATATTACCAGATATGGTGTAATTAGAGTCTGTACCTAAGTTTTCGCAATAAAAAATTAAATAAGGTTTTTAATTATTAAATACGATGCACGTCATAACTTCAAAGATTGTGACGAAAATTAAATATTTCTCACCTAGCACGCTGTTTGTAGGTATATAAATATTCACGCATTTTAATGATGTAATATAGTTAGAATGATGTATTTCTAACAAACAACTGCTATTATTTGTGTAATGGCCATTTATCTTAAAAATCATCTTTATGAATGTGTAAATATTGTGTTTTATATCAATTTGAATCGATAATCTGTACATACAACCTGTATCGCTCAGTTCCCAAACAAATACAAAGCTAATTTACATAAATATACATAATATTACAAGTTCAAAATCGGTGGTACAGCCTTTAGTGTGGCAACAATGGCGGCCCCCAGCTTTTAGACAGTGGAGAAGGGTCGTGGTGAGTTATAATGCCTGAGCGCCACGCGGTTAACTTATCGCCATGCCCTGATGTTGGATCTTCAGTGAGATTCGACCAATAACCACGAATTGCTCTCCTCCCCGCTGTAACCTATTGAGAAAACTCGGAAACAAACAAAAAAAAAACCACCGCAGTTAAACAAAAACAACAAGTGTATATTCCTTATTGGTGACTATACTTTTGAATTAAATAAGGAAAAATAATTGCTACAAGAATTTCCTGTATATGTAGCTATGACAATTAATATATAAATGTATGCTAAAGATGGAATATTAAAAGTAACGGTTTAGTTTTAAATAGTACTTTATGTTATATCTACGGCGTCCTATAAATACGAAGACGTGATCACGTGTCGTTTACATGCCCTTGATTGGTGCTATCAACCTATCCGGTACAAAAATATGATAACTTCTTCTACTTCTACACTCTAAATAACTCTAATCAAAAAGCGAGAAGTTAACGTGCCACTTCAAATGTACTGGATTCATGTAAGTAAAATGTTCACCTGTTAAATAGTATCCATACCAGAGATAAAACCTATATGATTACGCGTCGATGCGCTATGCTTATATGCGAACTGTTTCAAAAATATTTATATTATACGACGCTGAAAAGAAGTAAAACACGCGATCAAGACTACGCTGAAATTAATTAATAACACGCCAAAACTATCCGGATGAGCTGGATACTCCAGTATACCTATGCTAACTATTGAGAATAATTCGTTACTCCCAAATAACTTGAAGGTAGCTATCTTTTAAATCAAGTCAAACCATTAATACTTTCATTAAGCAAACTCATCCGAAACTTTAATTTATGTAGCACTAAATCACCAATCAAAAAAAACACAATACAAAAATGAAATATAATAAACGTCCCAAAATATCCTAAATTAAGACTTATCTGATACGTTATCAAGCCAACAGTGAGTTCATCCAGGATCCAGGTGTTCGTCGAATCACTAGAGCGTCAAGGTCGAGAAGACACACTCCGTATGCATTAAGGCTTGGACCAGACAGCGAGACACGCAGTCAATTGATGGTTACTCCGAAACCACGTGTTGTCGGAGGAGTCTCAGTATGCAGTCTGGAAACCCAGGTAGGAAAACGGAACCTAAGAGGACAATAGAAGACCCATAACCAATGATCCCAAAAATAAAAATCCAAAAATAGAAATCCAAAAATAGAAATCCACAAATAGAAACCCCTGAAACAAATAGGGCAAATTAGAACTGTGCTCAACCCAAAATATGAAGGAAACAGGTACGGAACCTCAACAAATAACAGATCAAAACAATATCTGTATCAAAATTACTCAAACAACATACCTTTAGATGTTAAACGGGGTTCAAGCGTGTGGCAGCTCTCGAAAATCAAATCCCCAAACGTGGGTGCAAGTGGTCGAATCTACAAATCTTCCTTCATCTACAATCATACATCAGACGAGAAACCATCGACGACCACAATCCTGCTCAAGGTTCGTTGAATAATCCCCTAACTAGGGCACTGTATATTTCACACTAAATATCAGTATCTCAATGAAAATTCCCAATTTCGAGAGCTCGGCACTGAAACCTACTGGTTTCTTCATGATCACATAAAGACTAAATTGGCTAGCTCCGAAAATCACGAGGCTAGCAGAATTAGCATCGCGCCGGCCCAACATACTATGTTGCCAACAGCGTCCCTATTTGTAACAAAGTACTAGAAAATTATGATGTCATACTTCTCGATTCGCCAAATCAAGCGCTAAAGCGACTCATTGTAGAAATGATTTGAATTAGTTAGAATCTACTTTTAAATGCTTGGTGGGAATATATAACCCACGCGTTATTCGGCAGTGTAAAATTACAATCAACACGCGCCACTAATAGCATTATGCCAAATAAGGCATTAACTTGGCAACCGTGTCGACCGTGAAGACCACGCGCCTGTCCATGGACCTGTCAAATTATACCGCGAAAGTTACCCCCACAGACCATATGGAACATAGAACACTTTCCTTGTGGTATAGCTAAATCCTACAGTAAATACAACGCGAATTAGAGTGGTTCTAGAGTCGATATCGACGGAGGGATCCGATGCGATTTCCACCGGTCGTGTAGTCTATGGTTTAAAACCGGAGTGACATGATATACTTCTAACAAACGTCAATGTTTCATTCCCAAAATGAAAATATTCCGTAATCACCTAAGCAAAACAATATATTATCAAGTATAAATCAACGAGAAAATTACCACAGAATGACCATCAAGTGTACAAAAAGTAAGTTATAATTACAGGACTAGATATCCCTAAATAACCTTAAAATATAACTTTACATGCATTAAAGTCCAAACTCCAATTAACAATCTATCACTATTGTTTTATTTTAGACACAACCCTCCAAGAACGGCTGAAATTATATTCTAGATTCCAAAATACCTCGAATCAGCAATTAAAAATCCATAATTAGCAAGGTCGAAAACAGTGGATGGCCATCAAGGTGTATTATCGAGCTGAAATAATGAAAACAAGCCAAACGATTAGAAGAAGGGTTTCTTTCTCCCTTTAGAAAGGCAGCATAATAGGACAAAACCCAGGGAAAATACCAATATACAACGAGGCTTTGTGGTTCCAACTGCAACAATATATCGTGTGTGTAAAGTTAATTCGTTCAAAAGAAGGCGTGTGCATTTGATTTAAGACATAAATATGAAATATTTGCTTTAGAATACCTAGTTTAATGGATTGGGTTCCATGCTTTTCCAATACTAGTACGATTGTGGTGTTTATATAATCTTTGTAGCCTATTTTAATAAATAATATGATGTTTGATTATTTTCCCTCCAAAAATAGATCAATTTTTAGTCGACTTCCACGTAAATTTTTATTTTATTCCTTCGCCATTTCGTCCAGAAAAAAAATAAATGCTTATAGGTAATCGTAGCCTGTTACAAATCTCGCATAACAGCTTTTATCAATAATTACTAATACTTAATATAAAATAACTGATTTACTAGAAACGATATTTTCATTAATAGTTTTATTACCCTGAAGTTGTTAGGTTTATTCTGGGAATTAAATAAAACAAAACCCCTAATCAAGGTCGGATTTAGGGTCCAAGGCGCCCTAGGCTAGTCGGCCCTCGGTGCCCCCCCTTCATGTTTATATTTCTGATAGTATACTTTTACTGCACTAATAAAAATTAAAGCAAATTTATTGAAAAAAAAGTTTTCTTTATTTTTCGGCATTTCATTGAAGCAAATCCATTAATTATGTTACAAAAGTTTAATGTTTGAACCGGCTCCGATTCAATG
>MU182571.1:58295-73599 GCA_016904865.1 Pissodes strobi | reverse complement strand
ATAACCAAAGGCACCAAAAAGGGCTAAAACATATCGGAACAGATTAAAAATATTAAAGTTAACCCAAACTAACCCAAATTAGCCGAATTTTGGCGACAAACTAAAATTCACCCAAAACGATTTAAATTGGTTATAATGTACAACTAAAAATAATTTGAAATTATCTGAAACTAACCGAAAGGTGATTGAATGGCTAACCAAAAGTAGCTAAAAGCACCAAAACGGGATAAAACGTAGCGAAATAGTTTAAAAATATTGAAGAAAGTTAAAACTAACCCAAATTAACCGAATTTTGGTGACTAACCAAAAGTAACAAAGAACACAAATATTGATTATAACGAATCGAAACCGGTTCAAATGACAAAAATAATCAAAACTAACTGAAATTAACCGAAAGTTGATTGAACGCCTAACCAAAACTAATCAAAAGAAACCAAACGCACCAAAAAGAGCTAAAACTTATCGGAACAAATAAAAAATATTGAGATAAGTTGAAACTACCTTAAATTAATCGAACTTTAGCGAATAACTAAAATTAACCAAAAATATTAAAATTGGCTATAATGTACCGAAACCGGTTCAAATGCCTAAAATAAATTAAAACTAACTAAAACTAAATGAAAGCTAATTTAATGACTAACCAAACTTGAGCCAAAACTAATTTAAGGTAACCAAAAGCACCAAAACGGGCTAAAACATATCGGAAGAGGTTACAAAAATTAAAGTAAGTTAAAACTATCCCAAAAAAACTGAATTTTGGCTGCTAATCAAAACTAGCCAAAAAGATTAAATTCTGTTATAATGAATCGTAGTCATTTCAAATGGCTAAAATAAATTGAAACCAACTGAAACTAACCGAAAGTTGATTGAACGACTAACCGGAACTAGCTAAAAATAATCAAAGGCACCAAAATGGGCTAAAACGAATCGGAACAGGTTAAAAATATTACAGTAACGTTATGGCTAATTATATAGTAATATACTTTCCTATCTACAAGTGGATGGTAATTATTTAAATCTTCATATCTGCACCATTTTTAATTATTTTTTTTATTTATGATAATATTTAATATTAATGTTAAAAATACATTTCTTTACTTAAATATATTATAAACACTCTTGTTTGTAATTTAACTGTTTTAAATTATGCTTTTAAAAACCATTTCAATTACAACACAAATCACATTTTAGCGATTTCATTCATTATTTTCAATCTCCCCCCGATTGCATCTTCGCGAAGGACTGTGAATTTTTTTATGCAAATAAATGGGGTCGTTTATTTGTAATTATTAAACAAAATTAAGGGATAAAAATTCTTCTTTCATTCGTCTTTAACCGAACAATCTCTTTGAGCTTTATATATACTGCTTAATTATATTTTCTTATATTGACGTATACACAGCAGCTTTGAATAAGCCGGGTGACTGGGATAGGTGGATAGCGTCAGACCGTCACGCTCCAGAGAAACACCATATAGTAAGAAGTAGAATATGATTAAACAAGAAAATTATCATATAAGGTTTTTTAAGATAGTATTTACATATTTTTCTCTTCATAAATAAGTTTTAAACCAGTAAAAGCTTTTTTATGCAATTATTAATAGGTTCGGAAAATCTAAGATTAACACCAAGAAGCATACCAAGTTTTTGGCAACATCGGAAGAAGTTAAAGTTGTATTGCAACTTTTGTTAAATTTTTCCGTGCCCTGCCAACGATGACATTTACTTAGATTCACCTCCAGGCAGTCATTTGTAGAGGTCTTCAAGAGACCAACAAATTCATTTATTATTTCATTGTTTGCTTCCAGGATATCTTTTGGTTGTAAGGCAAGTATACCTGGGTGTCATCGAGGCACAGATGCAGAGTGAGGTACAGGGTTGCAGCCAATTAAAAAGTATATAAAGTGAACAATAGGAAACCAAAAATGGATCCCCCGAAGAACGTCACATGTAACACCCTAAAAATATGTTTTACTTCTACTTGAACTTTTCATATAGTACTTTCGAAGGGTCATTAATTTAAATTTGTTTTAGTATCGTTTAGATAATTGAGCATACCCAAACTCGCTCATTCATCGTTTGTGAATATAGTAACATTGAAAATATCAAATATTTCTAAAGGGAGTTAAGAGATGTAAGCGAATGTCTATTTTCCTATATGTGATTTGTTGCGTTCTTTATATTGATATGTTTCCCTCTAATTTAAGTCCGAAAATGTATGCAAGGGTAAAGCAGGATTATAAGATTGCAGTAACAGATCTTGTCAAAAAAAGCAAAATAACAGCCGCCTCCAAGTCCCAGCCGCGAAGTACAAACAAATTTAGTCACGTGACATTTGGCACGTCTAATATGTAAACTTAAGGTGAACTGGTTCCTTATTTTCAGTTTCCCTAATTAAATTACATTTCGACCGGGTTTTCGTTGATATTTTACAAAAGCCTGGTGTGAAGTGACTGCCAATTGATTGCAACCTCTACGAAGTGTAAGTTACCATTTTTAATGCGGATTTTCCGTAATATCAGTACGAAAAGTGACAAATCAAGGGAAACCAGCGGCCGGTCGTGGTCGTTTACCTTACTATAATGCCGGCAAATAATTTTTTTGATATTTTTCGCATTTTTTTGTAGCTCTCGCTCGTGAACAAATATGAGCTCCAGTTCATTTATTGATAGCGTTGTTTATTTTAGCTTATAGCCGATTTATAGGTATAAGTAAGTGAATTAGATTTAAAAATACTAAAAAATATATATAATTGCACAAGCTTGGAAATCTGGTAAGTCAGTACGCTGTTTTTTACATTTTGTTTATTTGTTTTTTATTTATCAACATGCCAAGTTCATGCTGTATTCCTGGGTGCAATTCAAATTATCCTAGTTCTTTAAAAGCAGGGGAAGAGACTGAAGCAGTTTTTCACTTCCCAAGAGATGAAAACCTGAAAATTCAACGGCTAAAAGCCATCCCAAGAGCTGATTGGTCGCCCACTAACTAATACGTAGTTTGTGCTAAACATTTTGTCCCAAGTGATATTATTCATAAGGGTATTTTTCTTTTACGTGATGGTACCACAAAAAAATCCCACTAATGTGACAGCTGCTTTTCCCAATTTGCCTGCTTACTTGTTCAAAACTCCGATTCCTCGAAAAAGTCTAGCGGTATGAAACAAGGAGCATCAAGAGCGTGACTTTCAACTTAATCAAGTTTTGGAACAGTCAGATTTAATTAAAAGTTCTGAAGATCTTTTAAGTTATTCACAGAAAATCAATGCTTCTAAACTTTGGGAAAATAGTCAGACAGCTTAAGCTGTATGACTTTGTATATCGATTTAGAATTCTGTGTGCTATCGATCAATCAAAAATAACCATGGATAAAACTTTTGATGCAAACGAAAACGATTCACACAATATGCACTTTATCATGGGAAAATTAGTGTGCGTTTTAGAATTACTCCCTTGAGCTTAAAATATATGACACGTTCGTTCGGGCTTTCTAGAAGTAAATAAGGTATAAATATTTAAGAGTCCCAGACAGAGAGTAAGATATCTTGCAACAGTCGTAATTTATCTAGTGCCTCGGAAACTAGGAATTACGTAATTTATTTAATTAGAAGTGTCCAAGCGCTTAAATTGCATTCAAGAATAACTAATGTTGGAACATCAGTACTTTCTAATGAATATGCAATGTCTCAATTTGAAATTTTCCATCCTTGAAATAGCGACCAGTTTTGATATTAATATATCGTTTGCAGTGACTGGCAATGGAAACTTTTAACGAGATTAATGTTACCTACTGTTTTATAGATTTGATAGATGAAGCCTTTGTTCTTTTAGGACTATATTCTCCAAAAGAAAATTGTTTGCTTAATAATTTTTATTTTCGATTGAGAAGTGACACAAGTCACAAGAGAACTATTATTAATGCACACTTAGGGATATCAGATGGTTTCCTATTGATGATTGTTAGTACAGGTCATGCAAAATAGGAAGAACCCTGAGATGCGCAGATGCAATAAAAGGAGAGTCAGTGTACAACAAAGATAACGAGGACCAAATTTTAGTAAAGTACACTCCGCATAGAAAATAAAAGCAGAAAGCGGAAGTGTTTCCCGCACTGGAAAATCTTTCATCGATCTTATAAGTTTTCTCCTATGGTTTCGTCATTTTAATGAGACTGTAGATCCTCGGCTTTAACATTTTATCGCCAAATGGAATATTTTCCTTACCACTTTTTCATGCTTTCTTTCTTTGTTATCGATGTATGACACTTACTTTTTTGACGGTTGTTATATGGCGCGTTGTCGATTACTACTACACTGTTAGGGCGTAAATCCAGCACTAGGTTGTTTTTACCCACTTTTCATAATTTTCGTAATTCATCTCATTATGCTAATCCCCAATACTGCAGTGTGACTTTGGTCTGACGTATGAATTTGGCACAAAACCATCTTCTCCTCCAGCGTTCACGATTATTAGGCGTGTGTCTTTTGATACAGGTTGTCTTATACCTTCGTCAGTTCCATCGCGCCAAGATTTTGGGATTGTATGTGATGAACTGCACGGTGAGCTTTCTTTTCCTTTACAAATTGAATTAGAAGATATCTTACGTCAGGTTTTTCCATTAAAATTGTTCTATTGGTTTTGGTTTTTCTCCAACGAAATCCATTTTTTACTTCTCTCCTTAAACTGTTCACGCATCCCTGGTAATTGGCATTACTTTGAAATATTTCTATGAATTCTCGCTAGAGTTGATACTTGTTTTTCTGTTTTATGGAAATTGTGGATTGTTCTGCGTAACACACCTTGATAAGCATTGCCCAAAGCTATTTTGCTTTTTGTGTCTGCACGTTTTTTTATTTGGCGTGGAAAAAGATGTAACTGTACCAGATTCGATATTTTTGGCTTCCTGCTTAATTCGTTTAATTGTGCTTAAACTAATCTTGGCAGCGGCTGAAACACGCTCGTGCCCCTTACTGAACTCAATTACTGGTCTTCCTGCATCTGCTTCTTGTTTCATAAACTGTATAAGATTGTAAATTATTTCGCGGCTTTGGCAGTTTAATACTAGCCTTTCAACTTTGCTTTTAAATTACAAATAATTCGAATGAGCAAATTCATTCGCAAGCAGCGTCCTACTCTTTTAACTGTACAGAAATGTGCGTGTCAAAGGCAATCAGGTAAATGAGCACCTAGATAGCCCCGCCCACCTGTGTACTGCGCACCCGAAGGTTAGGAGCTCTTCCTATTTTGCGAGACCTGTAATTGTATTAGTACAAGTTTTGACACATCATAGATCATAGCGTTCTTTCTTATGAAGCAACCGTTTGTATTCCAAAATTAACGAATAAATCTAGTAATTTAAGACGTCAACAGATAATCTGAAGTTAATTTTCAAGGTATCAAATCAGTCAGTTGAGGAATATAGTTTAATTTTTAGATTCTCACTCGAAACGTTGTTTCGTCAATAAACTACTAGGTAAAACTTGATACAAATACTAGCATAAGTAAGAAACAGTTTAATATTATAACACAATAAAAAAATCTAATAATTAATAACTAATTTCCAAATGAAAAAAGCTCGTTGGTTTTTGTTCTCACTCCAACAAATTGTAAAAAATACCCTTGGTGTAACCTTTTATGTCCACTTGCGCCAAAGTAAAGCTAAAATATTAAGGCTATCTTAGTTTGTTTTGTCTGGCACCAGCTGCATTTCAGAGCAAATTTTATTCAGATGTTCTTAAGTTTTAGGGTAAATGGCAATACCATATTTTCTCCATCTTTTTAACTAGAAAATGTCAGATATGCCATAAGCTCAAATATACCTTAATTTTGTTTAACATGTAATAGAAAAATATTACTACCTTGAATATCAGTCGTGCAGATTGCGGCGTGTATTGCTAATGCCATGCCAGTTTGTCATTAATATGTTTATTGCTGTTTATGACGAATATTATCCGATTTTGTGTTCTATCATTCTATTCTTCATCATTCTATCTCTGATGTTATGTTCTGCGATGATACACGCACATAATAGCGAAAATAGTGTTTGTTAAAAAGAAAACCGTTGTGTGTTTAAGATCACACGACAAAAGTGATAACTGCAACAAGCTGAGATTAATATGATAGAATACAACAATTGTGCTGTATTTTTGTGATCATAGCTCATTTTTCCAACTTCAAATCGATTTAAATCTGATTCAGGCAAATAAACCTACTTACTTACCACAAAAGCTATATATATATTTATATGCTAAAAGTAAAATTTTATTTCGAAATCTGCTATTATTACACCAAAAAAATTTTCACATTTACCTGTCATGACACTTTTCCAAATTCCAACAGTTTTTAAGGAGGCTTTAGACAATTAAATATATAAATCTACAAATTTAAACTTAAACGTCGTGTCAAAATATTGGAAGACGCATGCCTTCAAATGTCTTATGAAATATTCACTCATAAATTTACCAAAATATCGGACGGTCGTTTGCAATTTTCTGCATTTTTCAACTTATCCTCGATTTTCTCATATTTCCCGATCTCGTACGGATAATTGTTATGAGATTTTTTTATAGCACATATCACGAGGTTTATTAATCTGAGATTGATTTCTTAATTATACCTTTGAGTTGGATGGCAAAGTAGCTTTTTCAAATTGAAAATCAAAAAATCACCATTTTTGGTACGTTCTGCCCATTTTTAATGTTCGAAAGCTTGGTTGCTCCAGATTAATCGGTTTTCCAGTAATGAAATATTAACTTATGTAATGGTAAAAGTCGAAATGGCGAAATATTTACATTCAACTAGCTCACCTGTATAAAAGACATCGTCGTTTCCAAAGTGTCTTCTAATACAGTGTTTGACATTGAATCTCGTCAAGTAATAGACTTTTCTTTAAAAGAAATGTTCGAACTAGATATCGATGTTTTTTTTTTAATTTGCCCTATGTTGGGATTTGGAAATATAATCAAGAGATTAAAGGCGAATGATGTTTTCTATCTAAAAGCTGAAGAAGGTAATAAGGTTGTTATATTAGACAAAAGCGAATATTTTCAACGAGTTGATAATTTAATAGAATCCGGGCCCTGTAACAAAATCTCAAGGAATCCGTTATCTAAAATGGTAACACAAGTTAAAAACTGTTAGCTCATTGTTCCCTAGTGTACTAACCAAACAGACCTTGCAATACCTTGGTGAATTACTTGAGATGAATAGTTTTCATAACGAAATCAAACAAGAATATTTAACTTTAACCAAACTTTGCATTGATCAAAATTAATCTCAATATAAAAATAACTATTACCAACAACTTGAAGGCACGGCAATGGGCAGCTGTTTATCGCCGATCTTAGCTAATCTTTTCATGAGTAAATTTGAAAATGAAATCAGTCAGAAGTTCGACTATTTTCTAAGGGAATGGTACAGGTATGTGGATGATATTTTCGCGATTTTCGACACGAAAACCGCTAATATCGAATATGTTTTACCAAACTAAACAACCGTTTCCCCACCATTAAACTTACTTATCAAGTCGAGAACAATGGTCAACTACCATTTTTGGATACTTTAGCCATTAGGAACGATAATAACACACTAGAATTTGATATTTATAGAAAAAGTACTGCCTCTAACCGATATATTCCTAATGACTAAGAATATAGCGAAAAGTTAATAGTTTTAAGACTAACTTACTAAATAGACTAATTAATAGGGATTTGTTTAGAAACACGTGACTCCACTTCTTTCGTTAATCAGATTGAAAATACAAAATATGTCTCGATACCATAATATAATCCTTAGTATACTAGAGCACTCCAAAAATTTTTAAAGAAGTAGGTCTAAATTAATATACCAAAGTCTGGAATTGATCAATGACAGTTTGCGACAAGAGGGGCTGCATTGTATTAGCAGGCAGGAACGTCAAGCTGGTGAGAGCAGTTTAATTACGGGGAGTGACGCATCCGCCATTCCAAGCTGTCACGGGATGTGGCCCATAAAATCTCGTCTTCCTCCCCCAGGCTGGAGAACACCGAAGTACAAAGTCTGGAGCTGATCAATGACAGTATGTGAGAAGAGGGGCAGCATTGCATTTGGCTCTATCGCCCTCCGAGCGATAGAGCCTACCAAAGCTATTTTTACAATACTAGCTACCACTTTTGACTCAATATAGGTTGTAGTTCAGAAATAATCGTTCTGGGAGACTTCAATCCCCACAACACCAACTGGCTCAAACATCACAACAAGGCCGACAACGAAGGTAGAGAAACTGAAGCATTTGCCTTCAACTACGGGCTTACTCAACTTGTAGATGAACCAACTCGCATTTCAGAGAGGAGCGAATCGCCACCCTCCTGGATCTTTTACTAACCACCAATACTGACCAGTACACAATTACAGTTGGTCCGCCATTAGGTACTTTCGACCACAAACTCATTACAACGGTTTGTGAATTGCCACAACTACAAAAAGATCCACCATTGCCTCGCAAAATCTGGCATTAAAATTCTGCAAACTGGGACGATCTAAGGGAGTTCTACCTAGATATTCCTTGGCTCGAGGTCTGCTTTGGCACTAACGACCCGTCAGTCTGCTGCGAAGAGATTACGCAAGTAATATCCTCAGGAATGGAAGCATACATCCCAAATTCCATCAAGTTACTGTCAAAAGAAAAGCCCTGGTTCGACAAAAGATGCGAAAGAGCTATAGGTAGGAAACAGCAAGCCTTCAAGTACAGGCAGCGAAATCAGACCGCTGAAAATCGCGTGTGATCGACGAAACTAAGGACCAACACAATCAACGGTCAGGAATAAACTTTTGCAATGCCCCAGTGGCTCCTGGAATTTCTGGTCGGTAGCAAAGGCAGTAAGTAATAACTTTACAAAAACGTCTCTCCCACCTTTGATAGACGAACGTGGCATCACGGCGACTACAGCCAAGGAAAAAGCAAACATGTTCGACAAAATGTTTTCATCGCACTCTACCTTAGGCATTTCCCAGGGCAAGGCTCTCCCCACCATATCGAACATCAACAGTACCATGGCGGAAGTCAAATTTCATCACCGTGATATTCGTAAAATCCTTAAAGAACTAGATACGTAAAAGGCATCAGGACCGGACGGAATACCTGCCATTGTGTTAAAGAACTGCGCCAACGAAATAACATCCATTTTTTCCAGGATTTTTCTCTTATCTTACGAAAAAGAGATTTACCCATCTTCTTGGAAAGTCGCTCGAGTGCAACCAGTTCCAAAAAAGGCAAGAAAACCATGCCCTCAAACTATCGTGTAATTGCCTTGCTTCCAATAATCTCCAAAGTCATGGAACGTGTAGTCAATCAGCAACTACTCAAGTACCTCGAGAACAACAGAATAATCAGTGATAGTCAATACGGCTTTCGCAAAGAGAGATCGACAGGAGATATATTGGCCTATGTCACTCATATATGGAGTAGGGCAATTGAGAACTACGGAGAGTTTCAAGCAATTGCGTTGGATATTTCCAAGGTATTCAACAGAGTTTGGCATGATGGACTGCTCAACACACCGCCGCCCCTCGGATTACTAGCTTCTGCAGCTAATTTGTCAGTTTTCTTATCGGTTATCCCTGCACGTTGCAGTTGATGGACACATTTCATACACATTCACCATTAACGCGGGCGCAATATATTAAAGACCTGCGGACCGAAACAAAGAATTCTGTTTACAGTTTTGCAGATGACATTACCCTTGTCTTCCAATTTAGATTAGAAAAACCTGTATCGGCGATTGAGATTTATCACCGCAGGCAGGAGCAGATTACAGCAATTAATCAAGACCTGGAGAAAGTTCAAACTTGGGGCGACATAAGTTTGGTCCAGACCTAAGCAGCCACGTTTACCAAGAGGGCCAATGCGGCGGGCCCTGACATCATTATGGAAGGATCGGCCATTCCTTAGTCCTCGTCAATCGGTCTAGTGAGTGTCTCGGTCAACAGCAGTATGTCCTGGCATGACCACGTTGCTAACATCGCAAAATCAGCCTCCCAGAAGCTTGGTGCGCTTTATCGCAACAAAAAAACAGTATACACCGCAGCAGTTGCTCTTGCTCTACAAAGCGCAAATAAGACCGTGCTTAGAATATTGTTCACACATCTGGGGTGCCGCACCAAAGCACACCCTAAAGCTGCTGGATTCCATTCAGAAGGGATTTGTGCGTTTTGTCGGCGACCCGGAGCTGATTCGGAATATGAGATAGTTACGACATACGGCGAGAGCGCACCAGTTCGTCGTACAACTGGAAATACCTAGAACATCGCTTCACAAGAATTCCATTGTCTGGCGCACTGCATCACTGTTGAACTCACTCCCAGGACATCTGTTTCTCCCTAATTACAGCCTACAACGGAAGGACCGTATCAATGAACATCTTCGCACACACACACACACCGCTCGTCGAGCGCCATAGTATCTTCCTTTAGTATGTGTGCCGCTACCATAAAAAAAATATGAAAGTATGGAAACTATTAAATGTAAGAATAATTTAAATAGGCCTATTCCGTATAGTCCATTGTATTGGATGATCGAGCGTAACTAGTGGGATTACAGGATTGGTTCCTTCGGTTCCGCTTGATTAAGCAAACAGTTAGTATAAAAGAGAGTTAGGTAGTTATTTAAGTTTAGTTTTAAAGGTACTAGTTGAACAAAGCTAACCAACGGTGATGAGCTCGAATTGTTCGCGACAAAAAAAGACAAAATTATAGCTTCCTTACGACGGAGAGAGAAAAGAACAATGCTAAATCTACTAGGCCGTGATATTAGTAGTAAGTACCACGGCACATATACCTCTAACTTACAGGTATTTAAAGTAAACAACCGGGTAAGTTTGAGAATAACAATAATATAATTATAGCGTTATTGAAGCGGTGAATAAAAAGTTTAAAGTTCAATCCAAAATCGAACCGGTTATAGATTAAACAAAATTTGCTAGATTTTGAGATTCTATCCAAGATTAGGCCTGTGTTAAGGCGAGGATACACATGCTTGCATGGGCGTAGACAGGATTTTTTCTCAGGGGGGGGCGAGCCGTAGAAAAAGCCGCATTAGTGGCACTTGAAGCGGAAATTTTTGGGGTGCCACGCCCAATTTTTACACAAAAGTCATGAGTTGGTTAAATTCGCAGGGGGGGCCATGGCCCCCCCTGGCCCTTCCCTGTCTACGCCCATGCATGCTTGTCACACGCATAGAAGCATGCCAGTTACTAGAAAATGCGTGCTACTTGCATGTGTCTCTCGCTGCCATTTAAAAAGCACGCTAGAAGATAGCACGCCAGTAGGTCGCAAGACGTTTGATTTTTCTGTGCAAGTGGTGCGATTTCGTCGAGCACGTGGTGGTGGGGAGGGAGAAAAGCATGCAAGTCGTGTCGAAATGTGTGTGAATGACTTCGTTGCCATTCTATTTTACTAGCATGTGTATTTTTGGCATTCCAAAGACAAGTAGTTAGCGTACAAGTTAAAGGCGAGAATACACATGCAAGTAAAATAGCATGCCAGTGTCCAGTAGCTTGCATGCTAACTACTTGTCCTTGGACTACCAAAAATACACATGCTAGTAAAATAGCATGACAACGACGTCATTCACACACATTTCGACACGACTTGCATGCTTCTCTCCCTCCCCACCCCCACGCGCTCTACGAAATCGCACTGCTTGCACAGAAAAATCAAACGTCTTGCGATCTACTAGCGTTTATGCTATTTTACTTGCATGTGTATTCTCGCCTTTAGGCTAGACAAAATTGGCCAGTACAGTAATTTAAGGATCAATTAAAAGTAGAAAAAGGACAAGGCATACAGATGGTTTGGCCTCCCCAGAGAAATTTACCTTAGTTAAGTAATGCAAGAACAGATTTTAACTCATACCATGAATTTTATATAATTCTATGCAGTAAGATTTGAAAAGACATGCCATTTTAATCAAGTAGTATTTCAAAATGAAAAGGATTAAAGTGCAAGAGCAGTATTTTAAACGTAATTCGCATTAAATGTACATTAATCAACCTTACACCATCCATTTCCTTTTCATCGTTTAAGCGAGTGACCATTGAATTACGTATTTATTTTTATTTGTGGCGGCATTTATACTGCCAGGATTTAAGTATATGGACGTGGTTAACTAACAATAATAAACACCCAGATTAAATAAACTTGACATTTATAATAGTGCCCTATGCCATTATCACAAATATCACAATAACATATGCCTAATTTGTACGTATTTTTTAAAGAAGTTGAAATAAATCATATTTATAGGAAAACTACAGATATTTTTATGAAAGTTTTGATAAATGCTACAAGTAAGAACGTTACAGAGAGACGTGAGTTTCGCGTTATTTGACTCCATAATGCCCCGGTTATCATCCTACCTCATTCCCCTTATTTACGCATAGGCTACCTTGGCTGCAACCTATAAAGGAGACTCGAACTATAAAAGGTCCCGCAGGTGACTATAATATAAATGTTAGCTAGAATACTCCCGTTACGTTTTGTCTTCAAATAATTGAACACTTGATTTCTGGCCCTCCGCTCGCTTCGCTCGCTCCGGGTGCGTAACCGACATAAATTAACCTAAAATATGGAAATCATGCACAATTATATTACAGTCGCGCTATAAAAGTAGCGATCTCATACGTTTGATATGAGTAAGCGTCTCGCATCACTACACAACGGTTCAGTTGAAAAATTAAAAGCTATCCGGCATTTGGTTTAACTTAATATGGTGTTTGATCCGCGTGGCGAAAATATCTCTCACTGTCCGCCAGCCGCAAGTTTCGCGAAGGCGCAGAAAACATGGAGCGCATACAGGAGCAAAGCTAAATTAAGTTTTGTCCTAAAAAAATATTGACTGTCGTATTTTTACAAACGACTTCAATAATATTTTTCTATTATATTGAAATGATTGGTTAAACAGAGCGCTACAATATTTCGATATAGTTCCTGTATTTATTGACAGGGTAAAATTCTGAAGTCACGAGTGTTTACATAATATTTTTAAAACATTCTGTATGAACGCTTTGCGTTTTATTTTTTTATTTTGAAAGCATAGTATTTTAGCATTTAACGGTAAAATCGTTAATAATGCACTAGTATTTAAAAAATAATAATCAGCAAGATCACATCTTCACTTCACGTGTTGAATCATATCAGTTTAACTTTGAAATAGTAATAATACTTAATATACCCCAATTTTCAAAACAAGGAGCATAACGTAATATGCCTGCAGAGTGCAACCCGAAAAAGAAAATAATATGCGTATATCGATGCGAGTCAGTGGAAGAGAACGCTTCTTACCTTTTAGTGCGTATAATGTGCATATTTTCTGCGAGAGCTACAAAAATCAATATTTATTTTCATCATTTATATACTGTCACAACTAGCGACCATATGTTACCATATGTATGTTTTTGGGTTGCCCTATACAACTAGCTCTCCGTGTCTACGTTATTAGCCGCATGGATCATCCGCCACCGAGAATATTCCTGACGCTCTCTTAGTTTCCCGATATAATGCGACCGATCCGAGAATAATGGAGAAGAGGCACGGACGATTCCGGAATAGTCCCGATATATATCCGACTGGATATAAATAGAGCACAACGCATCTTGCAGTTAGTTAATCATTTAGTGATTGAGATTGTAAAGTTATAAGAGTAGTTTAATGTGTTTTATTTTATACAGTAATAAAGAATAAAGGAGTATTATTTCAAGAGAGTAAAAGTTGTGCTTTTGGTAAGAACCTAACAATACTTTGAAGCAGCAAAAACATATACACGTTTTTTCAGGCTAAGCAGCTAATTTGCATATCAAAATTATGTTCTTTTTAATATACGAAAAGTTTTTTGGTGCCGCTTCTCTAGCTTTATTTGTTAAACTGTGTCACATTTGAAGTGCCAAAATGATTTTTGTAAAGTTAGCTGTTTTGTGTTTGGTGAAACTGTTCATATTTCTAATACTGTGACGTAATAATTGATTCTTTTTAAATAACAAAAAAATAAAAAGTATTTTCTATTCATGCTTAAATTAGAACTTTCATTCAAATTGGGAATAATATGATTCATATATGAAACTCAGACGGCATCAGATCTGATGACCGTAATCCTGCGTTGTGAGAATGAGAGTTTCACAAAGATAATATTTTGTCATTCCAGACAATATTTTATTCAGAGTGAACAATTTTTTTATCGCGTACACACTCTGTTTTATGATTATTTATGGGATGAGCTTGAAAGCAACTATGGATACTCTTTTTGCTTCCATACCTATGCAAATTATTAAATATCCAGAATATGCTATTTTTATTATGTCAAAAAAGAAGTGAGCAAGACTTTTTACATTTAATTTGAGATTGCGTTCATTCGCTTAAAATATATAAAAGTTGAGAAAACTTGTTATTGAGGGGTGTTACGACAGGTTCATTTTAAGCACAGAAAGCTCAATACCCAGCAATAGTACAGCCTTTTGAACCTTTGTTAATTATAAGAGTAAGAATAACAGCTTGCCTCAGTATATTTTGTGAGATTGCTGAAAGCAGCAATGCCATTGGCGAGACTGCTTCGTTGTTTTCTGAACATTTTAAATCAGTATATAGGCATAATATTGTGGAGAACATTCCAGAAGGCTTTCGTAATTAACACTTTTTCTATGCCTAGGCCAGCCTTACACGGTCAATATTATTGAAGCAATATTATTGACGCAATATGTGGTAAAATTGAATAATCCTCACATGGGTCAATAACATTGATCAAAAATATCAGTTACGATCCTGCTTTCAAGAAGATGGATTAAGCGCTAGCCGTGGCACTCAAGAAGAAGAAAAAAAGCAGACAAAGATAAGTAAGTGTGGATCAAAAGCTGGTTAGAGAAACGGCCGAGTCATGGATATGGGGCTCTGACGACTCACTACTGAGCCTGACGACTACCGCAATTTTTTGCGAATGGAACTGTTTCAGCAGCTGGTTGCATTGGTTTCGCCAGGACTTTTTGTCTCCAAATTATTTTTTCTATAAAAGCCCTTCTACAAAAACGGACACCCTGCATAAATAGACTATTTTAAAACAAAAACAAAAATTTTAAAACTCGTTTTCGTCAAGAGCCGCTGCACATTTACCGAGATTATTTTTTTCATTTAATAACTAATTTTTAATAACACGTTTTATTTCGCCAATATTATTGCAGCCACTGATATTTCCGCCTTACACCTTAAAGCTTTGCCAGTATAGTCATCATAATTACATAACGCCATGAATCGACTCTGCTACTCATACAATAACTATATCTACGCCTT
>MU182571.1:7366-37053 GCA_016904865.1 Pissodes strobi | reverse complement strand
TATTATTATTATTATTATTATTATTATTATTATTATTATTATTATTATTATTATTATTATATTTCCTAAATAATCAAGTAAATAATCATAATAATATATTGATTATAAGTACTGTTGGTACCGTTTTGTTTCTTTAGGGTATATTTTTCTTTTGGTATACTTACCAAATATTTTTTGTGATTTTGTTTGTTTTGGTAATTTAATAATTATAATTTTTTTTCTAATTATGTTTTATCAGTTTTCTTATATTTCAAATCATTGCCAGTTTTAAACTAGGAGCGCACCAGAAACCTGCACGTGGGCGCCAGACACCCCAGGAACGGGCCTGTAGCACGGCTAAATTAAATTTTGTCCTAAAAAAATATTGACAGTCGTATTTTTACAAACGAGTTCAATAATATTTTCCAATTATATTGGAATGATTGGTTAAATAGAGCGCTACAATATTTTTGATATAGTTCCTGTATTTATTGACAGGGCAAATGAGCTAGAGTGTGTATTTTCTAAAATTGTCAGCCATATCGCCTATAAACGAAGTGCGATGAATAGTGTGGTGACCCCCTCTTTTTAAGGGTTCCTCCCAAAGGGGAAGAGTGTTCTCCTTTTGGAGCCAAACGTCCATCCGCTGCTTTCTATGCCGACCTAGTGAATTGCCGGTGTCATTTGACCATACAGAAGCTTTTTGTCAAGGTAATAGACCTAGCTTTGCAGGAAACGCTAGTGTCTGCAAATGTACTAGTTACAAATCGGGATCTATACCTTTTTACCGTATATGTTATCGTTGTATTTCATTGTGATTAATGAATATACTATTAAACGACTGTAGGTCGCTTGCTTTTTTATCGTATATATTATCGTTGTATTTCATTTTGATTAATGAATTTACTGTTAAACGACTGTGGGTCGTCTCTTATTGTATATCATGCCTTACTGGTCTAGGTTATTGAATTATTGAAATAATCGTTAAATGGCTTTAAGTCATTTATTATCTTTGTCGATTAGTCAATTTTGATTTTCCTTATTAGCTATATAATATTACCTTAATTAGTAAATATCATGATAATGCTTTCGTGATTATCTGATTCAGCTGTGTATTGCACTTCACAATAAGTTTTTACTGTAATTGGCTGTAAACCGCATGGCAGTAATTTGTTTCGCATAAGTGCTATTTGCAACTTTAATTTTTCGCTTTTACCTTGACATCGAATTGAGCTCAATTCGTGTTCCCCGTAGGTACTTACCGGCTACGCATATATATACTTACTTTTAGAGTAATTTATTGATTTATAGATCTCTAGTAACTTATCGCTGCCATGGGATTTAGTTAGATTAGTTTTATTTAATAATCAATTCGTTTATAACTGTTGATATTTACCAGCTGGTTATACAAAATACAAATACATACATTTTGCTTTGATTTAATAGTCGGATAATATAATTGAAATACATTATAAGAGATTCTTCTCATTAGCTTCAAACTAATTTCAGATAGAATTAATTGTCTTTCGAGTGTTTGTGAAAGCTTTTAATCTTTAAATAAATAATTTAATGGCGATACCGATGTTTATTTTGGTAAATTAGTATCAAGCGCACCTTTCCTTAATGAATACCTTTGAATTCGAATTTTCATAATATTATTGTCTAGGGTATGTTTCTAAATTTTAGTGCCCTGATTTCAATGTGTAAAAATCATTGTTATATTCCTAATTCAAAATTTAGTGGCGCCTTCACCTAACTGACAACACATAGACCCCCCGCCTTTAAATAAAATTAAAACTGACGAGTGAACCTGGCATATGGAACGCCTGTTGAGAAATTGATAAATCGGGTTATATAATTTGCGCCTAAGGCTTAAGACTGGTTACAACACCCGTACTAAAGGAGTTTTCGCTTAAAAAATAGTTGCATTTAAAGTAAAAAACAGAAATTTTTGTCAAGAATATGACTAGAAGGTTACTCAATAAATATCATATTGAAAAAAAGGCTGTATAAGATAACATTTTGACAAATCTATGTTTCCCAAAATTAGTATTCTGTCAAGAGTTACCGAATTTTGTATATATTTTCAAAGTTTTTGATTATTTTGTCTGGATTGCTTCTGGACTTTTTGACATGGCTATATGAGGGTGCCGTTTGCACTTGCTCGGTATTTGATCACTCCCCGTTATTTCTCCTTTTAATTTTATATTTTTTTAATAGAATGTTTAAATTAAATTGTTTCGTTAAACAGAATGACCAAAGCTGATTTTTGATTTTCGTTTATTAAGTGGCTTTATTTATTTAAGGTGATATGTAAAATGTTAACTTATGCACATGGTCCAAATGATCAAGAGTGATTCTACTATGTACTCTAAATATCATTACTCATTATTTTCCCAGTATTCACGCTCCCTGCAATTTGACACCACGAAAAAGTAAAATTATTGTTAGTATGTTCTCAGTAATGAACCAAATAAACAAAGAAGATTTTAAGCAAAATCTAACTTCATATTTTATTTAGCGTATGCTTTGTTTCAGGCTCGCGGAATTATATTATAGTTTTCATCTGACACGGCCTAGATTCATATAAATACACTTCTGGGCTATACTGCATAATAAAACAACCACCATTAGGAATTAAAATTTAAACCATACCCGTTTAGCTAAAATATTAAGAGTTATTTACGACATACATTTTGGAACGAGTGCTAAATTTTGAATCGAGGCAGGCAACGTCGAGTTTTTAAATATACACAAGAACCAAAAGGAGACCTTATGAACGCATGTAAATGTAAGCTTTGATTTACTTGTTAAGTGCACGTCTTTAAGGTGTGTAATTTATACAGTTTATTTTGATTTTTTCAGACCTTGTTTTAAAGATATTGGCATCTTAAAAACAAGGTCTGAATTGAAAACAATCAAGATTAACTGAATACATTCCACACCTTAAAGACGTACACTTAACAAGTAAATTAAAGCATAAAAAACTGGCGAAATACAATAATTAGCACCAAATGCATATAACTCAGTTTAGTGGTTCAAAGGCAAAATCAGTTATCGGTTTTCTTTTTTCAAAGGCCTAAATATCATGCCCAAAGTCAAAAAGAGCTGCAAATATATAAAAAAAATATATATAGTGAAGAATCTCTTCAAAATGCTCTCATGGATATCAAAAATAGTATGCCAAAAAATGGAGGCAGCTATATAGTATAATATTCCTCGCTCTACTCTCCAGTTTCGTTTGAGTGAGAAGTTTTTCAAAACCCCAAGAAGAAAGGAGATATTCGGCTCTCGATTAAATATTTTCTAGACAAAGACCCCAGGGAAACTCCATTAAAAATAATGCTCAATGCTCCAAAAACGACAAAGTTGTTGTGCCAAAAGGTTCAAAGTATATTTATCAAATTGAACAAGGTCCGCCAAAACCAAATGTCACCGTGATGTTCACCTTTTCAGCATCTGAATGCATTGCCCCATTGATGATTGTGTACCCTTATAAAAGGTTGCCAAAAAATATTGTCGAGAGTATTCTAAAGGGTTAGGGCATAGGGACATCTAAGAACGGCTGGATGAAAACCATCATCCTCTTTGTAGATGGACATAAAACACATCAAACTTATCAACTCAATAAGCTTTGCAGTGATCTTCGAATCATCCTTATACCCGAACGCTACAAGGATTTTAAAACCTGCGAACGTTTCCAGCTTAAAACCGCTGAAGGGCAGTAACCAGCTTGTTCAAATTACACTCATTTTACTCCTATTTTACAAGAAGGTTTATCTGCATTAACGACAAATACAGTAGGAAATGATTTCAAAGCTTGCGGGCTATTTTCTGGGAGTTAAACGTTATCGATTATTCCAAATGCATGGGAAAGCAGAATATGTCTGAAAGCTCACTGATAACACACATAGCTGCAAAGGACAAAGAAGAAGACTTAATAAACCTCAAAGAATTCTTGATCTACAACAGAGTAAATCAAGCAAAAATATGACAAAGGAAGATTATTTCATAAACGTCTACGTATTTATCGAAATTTTACGCCAGCTGAACTTCTAAATTTAGATCAGATTCTAACGGTTCATTAGTGCAGTTTGCAGTAACAGACATAACTATTGAAGAATCTAACAACAACGATAATTCTACTAATAAAGAAATACCATTTAGTCACTATGAAATCGATGATATGGCGGTAATGATTCTGAGCAACAGCAACTCGACTTCTAAAAAATCGTCTCTTAATGCGGATGGTGAAGGCAGTAACTCCGATTTTATCCTAATTCTTAACGAGTGTGAAGAATTCGCTTCAGTCTCTAACCAACAAAGTAGATCTACCTGCAGTCCATTACTTGCCCAACCCAACAATGATGGATTAAACATATCCTGAATTTGGAAGACAATTGCTAATAAGTTCGAAACAGGGCATCACAGACCCATGCTCATATATAACGTTTAATTTATCTTTGAAAGGACTATTCAAAAACGTAATAAAACATATTGTGCTTTATTTAAAAAAAAGTCGCGAGTATTAAACTGCCGTTCAAAACGAAAAGACTGTAACTGCAAAAAAAATTAAAATTAAGTTATTGTCTTATTTGGACTTCTATTGGACCAAACTATATTCTTAGAAATGGAGAACACTGCAGTTCAGTTCTTTCTACTTGATTTTCATTATTGAAATTTACCGTAACTGAAAAATTGCTACGGTCTACAAAGCAAAAATGCTGTAACTGCTCAATGCCAAGCAAAAAAGCCGTATCGGGGCCGTCGACGTGCGAAGTTACGGCTTTTTCTTCATGGAAACCTCGCTTACCGTCTTTTCGCTTTGCACGAGTGTATATTGTATGTCTGCCTTTCAAAGCGTGGGGATGCTTCGTTATGTTCTCGCATTGTTTTTACATTTGTGTAGTGCTTTAATTCAATTGAATTCAATAGAAAACTAAAATCCGCAGTAAAAAAACCTTTATTAGATCCCCTTATTATACAGCAGATCCCAGCGTGTACTAGCTTTACCTCAACAACGAAATAATAAGGATAATCAGAGCAGAGATCATACCAGACATGACATTGGCAAGGGAACATGCGCCAAATGTTCGCTATCTAAGCAGTGATTTCACCATTACGCTCTTGTTTAATGATTTAAAATAAAAATTTCCAGATACCAAAGGTTTATAAGAAACTTAACCGAACAAAAATTTAAAAGTAAAAAATATCATTTGCTAAATTGAGTCATGAAGGGTGCGATCTTTGCGAGTCATCTTATCTTAATCCTCACAGCGCAGATAGCATTAAGTATAAAAGAGACACACAAATTAAATTTGGCTAGACAATTGTGCTTGTCAAAACAAAAACTGGGCACTGTTTACTTTTTTGGAATTCAGATTTTATTTGGAGCCAGGCGACACTTTTATGTCGGCCGACAACTATCAGGTGAAGCTTTCCATGAAAAGAAAGCAAATATTATATGATTTTGATCATTTTGTAGCAGCCATTGGTCAGTAGCTCCAAAATTTAACCGAAAGTAACAAATCGTCGGTATCCATCAGACACCGTTCAAATTATTGCTGAACGAGACAAGTTTACCTTAAAATATACAACTTTGTTTTTGGACCAAAAACATACCCTGGATTATTTAATGGAAAAGGTCATTACTCACTTCTAAACTTTAACTCACTCCTAAGTAAACTAGATACTCTAAGAGCGCCCAATGGATCTCCAGAGAAAAAAGCCAAACCCTTTGAAGAGTTATAAATGTGATAATTCCAGAAAATAGAAAATATTATTGGAACAACTTTCCTATTTTTAACTCTGAAGATGAAGCAGAATCGTCATAAGGCCCAAATTATTATTTTTTTATTATATGTAACTATTTTATTTATTATTATTATTATTATTATTATTATTATTTTTCTTTTTTTTTTAATCATTTCTTAAAATAAAAATGTTTTGTGCAACAAAAATATATTTAGATAGTTTAGATTCCTATTAATTATTTACCTATACTGCAATTTGGCTAAGTAAATGTGACCAAAAAGTTTAAACGTTACACAGCAATTACACCGTAACGGTAAGAATTATACACATGCGGCCTACTTGCTTCGTAGAAGATAGCACTTTGTCATGCAGGCTGCTCAGCGATTAGACCGTAAGTGATTTCCTAGCAACAAGAGAAAAATCTCTATTAATTTTTTTAATAATAATCGATTTATTTGAACTTAGTTACCTTAGATCCACACATGAAAAGTCAGAAAAAAATATTTGCAAAAAAACTACAGTAAAAATTAGCACAAAAAGTCTAAACGCAATTATCTCAGTTTCGCGCATATTGCAGTTACGGCGATTTCGTCATCTAATCAACTTTCGTTTAGTTTCAGTTAGTCTCAACTTATTTTTCTTATTTGAGCCGCTTCTGATACGTTATAATTAATTCTAACACAGTTGCTTAATTTTGGTTAGTCGTTCAATCAACTTTCGGTTATTTTCACCTAGTCCCAACTTACTTAAGTAATTGGACCGGTTCCGATACATTATATTTAATTGTAATAGATTTGGTTAGTCGTCTAATCAACGTTCGGTTAGTTTCACTTAGGCTCAAATTATTTTAGCCATTTTAACTGGTTCCGATACGTTATAATCAATTTCAATTAATTTTGTTAGTTTTTGTTAGTCGTCCAATCAACTTTCGGCTAGTTTCACTTAGTGTCAACTTATTTTAGTCACTTGAACCGGTTACTATAGATATAATCAATTTTCGGTTAGTTTCACTTAGTCCCAAATTATTTTAGTCATTTGAACCGGTTCCAATGCGTTAAAATCAATTTTAATATATTTGGTTAGTCGTCTGATCAACTTTGGGTTAGTTTCACTTATTCTTAACTTATTTTATTCATTTGACTCGGTTTCGATGAGTTAAAATCAATTTTAATAGATTTGGTTAGTTTTGGTTAGTCGTCTAATCAACTTTTCGTTAGTTTTACTCAGTCTCAACTTATTTGGTCATTTGAGTCGGTTCCCATAGGATATAATCAATTGTAATAAATTTGGTTAGTTTTGGTTAGTCGTTTAATCAACGTTTGGTAAGTTTTACTTGACCTCAACTTAGTAATTGGGACTATTCCGATGCGTTAAATTAATTTTAATAGATATGGTTTGTTTTGGTTAGTCGCCTAACCAACTTTTGGTCAGTTTCACCTAGTATCGGCTTAATTTAGTCATTTGAACCGGTTACGATAGGTTATAATCAATTTTAATAGACTGCGTTAGTTTGGGTTAGTCGTCGAATCAACTTTTGGTCAGTTGCACTTAGTTTCAACTTATTGTAGCCATTTAAACAGGTTCCAATGCGATTTAATCAATTTTAGTAGATTTGGTTAGTCGTCTAATCAACTTTCGGTTAGTTTCACTTAGTCTCAATTTATTTTATTCATTTGAGTCGGTTCCGATACGTCAAAATCAATTTCAATACATTTGGTAAGTTTTGGTTAGTCATTTAATCAACTTTTTGTTAGTTTTACTTAGTCTCAATTAATTTTGATCATTTGAGTCGGTTCCGATACGTTATAACCAATGGTTATAGATTTGGTTAATTTGGGTTAGATACCTAATCAACTTTCTGTTAGTTTCAGTTAGTCTCAATTTCTTTTACTTATTTGAGCCCCTTCTTATACGTTATAATCAATTTTAATAGATTTGGTTAGTTTTGGTAAGTCGTTCAATCAACTTTCGAATAGTTTGACTTTGTCTCAACTTATTTTGGAAGTTGAACCGGTTCCGATACGTTATAGGAAGTCATGACAAATACTAGGTTTAATAGAAGTTCTAGGAACTCTTTAGTTCGCTTCGCGTGAAGTAAAGTTGGCTCTTCCAGTTTTGATTAGAAATTTTTGCTTAATAACATCTCATTCATCTCACTAAACCAGTGATAAAAAATTGCCATTTTGTCAATTTGACTACGTTTGGAATCCCACCATTTGCTGCAGGTATCTTGCAAGTGCAAGTTCGCCGTATTTACCGTTCTGCAAAGCTGTTTGGGATTTTTTTTTCTGTGATTGTACTTTTAAAGGTTTGCTAATCACGCCGAGGCCATGTTGTAGTACAACACGCCCTATTCGCCCTGTGCGTTAGGGTAGTGGGAGAAATGACGAACGATCGTGCGCGCGAGTCGGAGAAATTTGGAACTTTATTCAGCTACTGACAATGTTGTCAGACTTGGCTAACCTTCTTGATTTTCAAGTAAGCAAATTGCAGGGGCATGTTTCATAAAGTAGAATAACAACTTGTGAAAGTAACTAAACAAGCGCAAACCGCGCGCTTGTTCTTTATATGTCTCAGACTAACCAAATAAGCTCCCATTTGTCTGTTAACTAACCCAAACTATCCAAAACTAATTCAGACTAATGCAAAATAACCCAAACTAACCAAAACTAGTCCAGACTAACGTAAACTAACCCAAACTAACCCAGATTGTCCAAAAGTAACCCATACTAAGCAAACCTAACCCTGGCTGTTTAGCCATACATGTATATATAAGTAATAAAAGTTTACTTACGGTACACTGTCGACGCAATTTGTTCATTTTAAATGCCTTAGATCAAGTATATTTGTCTTAAAATTAAATAATTTTAAAAGACAAGCGCGCTACGCACGCTTGTCGTAACTCAACCACAGCTAACCCAAAATAACCAACACTAACCCAAACTAGCCAGCACTAACCCAAACTAACCAAAACCAACCCAGGCTAATACAAACAAACCAAGACTAACCAAAACTAACCCAGGCTAACCATAATTAACCAAAGTAAAGAGACAAGAGCGCGTAGCGCGCTTGCCTCTTCGCTATTCCAACTAACCCAAACTAACCCAAACTAATCAAAACTAACCAAAACTAGCACTAATTAACCGAAGTAAAGAGACAAGCACCCCACGCGCGCTAACCCAAACTAAGCAAAACTAACCCAGATTAACCAAAACTAACCTAAACTATCCCGAACTAACCAAAAAACTAACGAAAGCTAACCCAGACTAAGCAAAACTAACCCAGACTAACCCTAATTAACCAAAATAAAAAGAAAAGCGCGCTACGCAACATTTTCTCTTCGCTATCATAAACTAAGCAAAACCAAGCCAGACTAACCAAAACTAACCCATACTAACCTAAAATAACCAAAACTAACCCTAATTAACGTATTCCAGATTAAGCAAATATTATCGAAACTATCTTTAATTAGCCAAAGGAGCGCATTGAGGCGAGCGCGCACGCCCATCACAAAATCAAAATTAATTCAAAGTAACAAATAAACGCACTACGCGTGATACTCTCTTAAACTAATCCAAATGATCTTTTAAATTTGTATCTATTTCAATAAACTAAATTAATTAGTTTATATGACATATTATTAAAAGTGACCCCCTTCTAGCCTAATATCTAATTCTAGTAAATCATATATACGAATTATTGTTATTTTATTAAACAAGGCCATTAAGAATAACTATTTATAAGTTTTCGTCCCACAGTACTTTTGAAACATATTCAACACGAGGCTGTTATATTTTAAAACCAAATAGAAATTACACTTGGCAACATCTACCCGTACAACAGCCGTGCAAAACCAACCTATATAATGATGTTTTAAGAAATAGTCATGTTGACGTTTATCTATCATAATATTATATTATGGTTTTAAAGTGCAAAAAAACAGTTTTATTTGCAATTTGTATGAAAAGAAGATTTATATTATGTTATTATTAACTTTCTGCGATCATACCTTAGGACAAAGTGTACTGGAATTGTGTTTATTAGGAAAAAATGTATGTTAAATTTAAGTTTTTATTTTCAATTTATTTTGAGAAAATGTGCTTCATTCGCACATTTTTTTGCGTTAATGTGTCCCATTTGATATAATCTTTCCATAGAACCCAAAAAATGCTTCAAAATGGACGGTGCTCATATGACACCAGAACCAACAAGGGTAAGTATCATAACCTTTTTCGAAACCGGTTCTTATGATTAGTGCAATGGACAGCACTGATATTCCCCAAAAATATATTTAATAACTTAATTTCAGTTTGTCTATCATTCATTCTAAAGTAATTTCAGTAAAACTTCATGAATCGAATTTTTAATCGTATCAATTTCACAATGCTATTTTTGTTATTATGATATTCTCATGTTTACGCTTTCATAACCTACGAAGTTTTGCTGAATACACACAAAATTCAATATCGAACTTGGCTTTTTTCAGTCGAATCGATAAATATTCTCATATATCAACGTATTATCTGCAGAACTAATTATATTGCACTAAAATCAAAAATTTTTCTTGAATTTTCAATCGTTTCCGATGTACTTGACGTTTTGCGTAGCCAAGAAATTCGCCATATTTTGTACCACCAGATGTCGCGTCGTGTAACGCACATAGCGAATAAAATTTTCCTAACTCCATTATAAACAAAATGAAATAAAATTATACAATTTTGGGCAATAAATAAATGAATAAAATAAATACATTCTGATATTCTAATCGATATGTGACGGTAATGTAATTATCTTACTGCCCATCTTTATATTTCATTTCATATTTCAAGTTTTGCCTAGACCTCACACCTCACACCTTGCTCAAAAAAAAGAACCAAATGAGGGGCGCCTGCGAATAGTGAACGATACGTTCATGCACCACATTCCATAATAGATAATCCAGCTGTCATTTTGACATTGCTTATATAAAGAAGAGACTAACCACTCGCGAGGGAGAGAGAGAGAGAGTTTCTCTTATTCTCAACTTATTTTATTCTTTTGAGTCTGTCCCGATTCGTTAAAATCAATTTTAATAGATTTGGTTAGTTTTGGTTAGTCGTCTATCAACTTTTGGTTAGTTCACTCTGTCTCAACTTATTTGGTCATTTGAGTCTGTTCCCATATGCTATAATCAATTGTAATAGATTTGGTTAGTTATGGTTAGTCGTTCGGTTAGTTTTACTTAACCTCAACTTATTTTAGTAATTGGACCGGTTCCGATACGTTATAAGGAGGGAGGGAGAGAGGTAGGGCGGGAGAGAGAGAGAGATATATATTATATGTGTTTTATTAGCCAAACTTCTAACATTGTAATATTTCCGAAAAAGCCGACTAGAATGCAATGTCGAAATTCTAATAACAATTGAGTCTGTGTGGAAAACCAATTCCATAGTTAAATTTACTGTATCGATATTGTTGATATTGACGCACAGCTTAGTAGCTGTGCTTCAGGGTTCAGCTAATTTTTTCTCGGTTTCGTCTTCGTTATTATGTTTTTTTCAATAACACGTTTCTCCAGATATTTAGTAATAATGAGGAAGTCAGAACCTCAACTAAAAACATTTTAATGTAAATTAAATAGAAACGCAGGATACGATTAGAACTTTCCCGAGAAAAATTACGGGTAGACGAACTTCAATACGTCTGGTTTTAACCACCTCGCAAACTACGCTCTGCAGGATAGTTAACAGGTTTGTTTCAACTTTTTAGGGACGTTTCGATATGTAATTTTTCCAGCTGTTCAATCTACTGATAGGATCATCTATTATATTTCTATTACCGTCATTGATTCTTTTTCTAAATACACCTGCAGCGTCCTTCCCATTCTCAGTTGAATTTATTTCTCTGCACTTATTGCATATCCATGTGTACTATATTGCCTTCTTTTATCCCTTAAAACTAGAAAACTCTGGATTTATTCTAAAAATATCACATGTCAACATCAGCCTTTCGCGTGCGCTGTCCATTTCATTATGGTTTGATTAATGACTGAACCATTATCAATAAGTTTGCTATAAGCTAATTAAGCGACTCAACATGATCACAACGTTTCAAAGCTTAAATGGTGTATAATGTCAATATTTTCAAGGCCATTTATAATTCAATTATCTAGATTGACTTCTAAATAGGGGTAAAATTGAGTTAAGCTCTCGTGATTACCGCAGGTAAAGTTAAACTAATTATTATCGCTCTCATGTGCAAGCATTGTATCATTTATTCATTAATCAATTTTAAAATGCATATTTTATAGTTAATTCTATCTAAAATTAGCATCAGGATTTAGTAACTTATACGATTTTATTTTATACATAATTATATTATTAAAATTATTTGTATTGTATTAAATTTACTCATTAGTATTAAAAATATAAATCTGGATATTTATTTTAACTTTATATGAAATGTTTATTGCATTACTAGCCAGGTCATAACTCTAAACTTTATACAATAAATAATAATATAATAAATTTAATATAAATTAAATAAAAACCTTTTTTTAGTTCGCTGCCTAATCTGTCAGTTCTCAAAAGAATTACTATTTGCAGCTTGCTATGCTTTATTATTTTAAACTATGATGGGGTTATTCGAATTATGCTTCTCGTATATTTGACCAGTAAAGAAGTGTTATACCAAACATAACGAATTGGCTAAGTTAATTACAAAAGGGTAATTGACAAAACATATTTGAATCCAACAATATACCGGTGCCAACGAAATCGTTTTAAAAGGCGCCTCTCAATTATTTCTATAGAAGAAACTCGAAATTTGGATTGAAGATATAGTTCATCAAAACTCAGATTATCCATTATAAAACCTTTGAATAGGACTCTCGATATTTTTGATTTTTGTCTGGAGCGAAAAATTCCCTTTTCAACGATGTAGGGAAAATGGGTTAATGGCAGTCACTTAACAAAATTTGGACAGGAAGGTCAAAATATAAAGCCTATATTTATTCTGATACAAGAAAAATGGAACATGAAAGTTACCAGAAGTGAAATGTGCTGAGTGGGTTTTCCGAATCACGTTCCGCTTCCGCGCTGCGCTGGTAGTTCCGGGTTCCACAGAAGGAATGTACGGCGCTTCCAGATTTAAAACATTCCGGAGGTAAACTCCCCGGCCATTCGGATCTCCGGATGCCAGCTAGCCCTGGGGGCCCTTCATGCAAAGTTTCACAGCTATCAAAGATACAGGACTAATTTAGAATAGATTTCTGCAACATAAGACCTAAATACAAACAATATAAATCGGTATACCAACATCTACAAGCAAATATACCACACATACTAGCCCTAACAGAAACACAAGTATGTTCTACAACGACAACAGTTACGACCTATATTCCCGATTTAGACATAAGTTCGAAATATGCCAAGGGAGGCATAAAAGCTCCTTCACAACATTAGCTATCACTTTTAATTCAATACAGGTCGACTACTACAATTCAGAAATAATCGTTCGGGGAGATTTCAATGCCCACAACATCAACTGGCTCAAACATTATAACAAGACCGACGACGAAGGTAGAGAAGCTGAAGCATTTGTCATCAGCTGTGGACTTACTCAACTTGTAGACGAACCAACTCCGATCTCAGAGAGGGGTGAATTTGCCGCCCTCCTGGATCTTTTTCTAACCACAAATCCTGACCAGTGCACAATTACAGTTGGTACGCCATTAGGCACTTCCGACCACAAAGTTAAAGAATCCACCATTGTGTTGTAAAATCTGGTATTGCAATGGTGCAAACTGGGATGATCTAAGAGAGTTCTACCTAGATTTCTCCGCAAGTCTGTTGCAAAGAGATTACGTAAGCAATCGAGCAATAGAAATGGAGACATACATCTCAAATTCCATCGAGTTACCATCAAAAGAAAAGCACTGGTTTGACAGAAGATAAGTAGAAAACAACAAGCCTTCAAAGTACTGGTAGCAAAATCAGACCGCTGAAATTCGCAGTTATTTTACCGAAGCGAGAAACGAAAGCAAACGTATAATAGACGAAACTAAGGACAAACACAATCCAAGGTTCAGGAATAAAATCTTGCAATGCTCCAGTGACTCCAGGTTTTTTTGGTCGGTGGCAAAGACAGTAAGTAATAACTTTACCAAAACGTCGGCGTTACCGTGACTACAGCTAAGAAAAAAGCAAATATGCTCGCCGAAATGTTTTCATCGCACTCTACCTTAAACGTCCCCCAAGGCAAGGCTCTTCGCGCCATATTCAATGTCATCACTACCATTGCAGAAGTAAAATTTCATCACCATGATATTCGTAATATCCTCAAAGAGCTCTAGATATACAAAAGGCATAATTAAGGACCGGACGGAATACCTGCCATCTGGTTAAAGAACTAGCACACCTGCAGCACATCTCACCATTTGCCAGATATTCACCACAAATCAAACATAAAGTCAAATTTCATTATTTTCATTATCACTGCAGTTATCGTGGATTTTAGTATCAGAGTCAGATGATGTTGAATCGGTTCTTTTTCTGATTCTCTTTTTAAGTTTTGAATTTCTTTTCGGTAGTGACGCGCTTAATCTTTGGTTTTTTGATGCTGGCGCTGCTGATTCTCTCAGGCGAATTTAGTATTTTTCTCTTGGCATCGTCAGACCTTTTATTTTATTTGTTCCACCCTTGGCCTGCCCCAGTTTTGCTTTCTCATTTTCATCCTTTTTTCCAATGAGTCTTTCAGTGGTGTAGAAGATAGATGCTCGAGTGCTGTTTAGGTCTCCTGTTCGGCTTGGTCACTTTGGTATTTTTCTTTGATTCTGAAATGAGCAAAGAAAAGGTGCTAATTTTGAAGTCGACGGAAATGCCTCGGGAATTGCAGCAGCTTTATTTCCGCAGAACAACACACTTCTTACAAGTTCTTGGTTAGATTTTGGAATTCTTGCTGCCGAAATATCTCAGCCTTAGTCTCAACATTATCATGAAAGACTGCTAAGTCTTATAGGCCATATAAAGCATCAGCCGCCAAAAATTCCTCATCCTGTTTTCGAAACAGTGAGGCAACTTTTTATGGAGATATTCTTTCTCCTTCAAGGATTTTCATGTAAAAGTTGAGCTAATTTTTTTTATATGTTTGGCACACACAAAGGGAAAATCCTATGTCACTCAACGAGCGGTGCGTATGCGAAGAAGGTAGTAGACGTTGGACTTGAAACGCTGTAGGTTGTCGTTTTCGGGAAAGGCGATACTGGGAAGTCCATTCCAGAGCGAGGCAGTCTTCCGTAATAGCGACGTCCTAGGTGTTCGCAGCTGATATGATTCAGTTCATGAGACATGAAGACATGTTGTTTTCTTCGTTGATGCCCCTCAGGCTTATGTATGAGGCCAGAGTCAGTGTTTGTCCTGTCATTGATAAGGCAGGTCCAGCGGTATTTGCTTTCTTGAGAAGACAGCTTCTTGAGTCTTTCCTGCGTTATACTGGGCATTGCTTTCCTCACCACATTCCACAATGGCGTTCATATCCTCATTGGTGACAGCAATCTGATTTTCTCGTTCGCGTTGGGAACGGTCATTGGAGTCCGCGACATGGATGAGGATATAGGAGTGCTGTCGTCTGTAAAGCTGTAAATAGAATAGATCGTTAATATAGAGCAGGAACAGTATGGGAGATAATATACACCCTTGAGGAACTCCGGTATTGATTTTAAATACTTCCGAGTGATGTCCATCAATACCAACTCGGATGTTTCGATCCCTTCAGAAATTGGAAAGCCATAGAAACAGTGCTGGTGGTACTCCGTATGCTGTCAATTTGCTAAACAATCCGTCATGCCACGCGCTATCAAATACTTTGATATGTCGAGCGCCACTGTATTCCTTATATTCTCATGGATAATTCATATTTGATGGCATAACCTGTGTATATGTGTAATGGAATCATTTTGTGCTGTGAATAACCCTGATTTAAATGAAAACAAAAATGTATTGTTTGTTATTTTTTCTTGCTGGAATTTTAGTTTTATTATGACTGTGTTTGCAATTAAGAGCTTTTTTGAAATTACTAACACTTTCCTACCCCGACGAGTGGATATCCTAGTTATAAATAAAATCATCATATTAGATCTAATTTCAACTTTAGCTGAGTAGCCTCTGTATTACATGACCTCAGTTCCCTCCAGCGGCGTCTGGCTAACTAACACTCCTCTTCGGTAGTATAGTTGTTATCACATCCGTCTGATACACGCGGAAAACTCGGGTTCGATTCCCGCCTGAAGAGCTATCTCTTCAGTTTTAAATGTCTTGTTACAAGTGTGGAACTACTAATTGTGGCGCGGGAGACAGTGATTTAATTAATTATCATACTAATAAAGGTTGGACAGCATAATTCAGTTTATGAATTTAGATCAAGGGTCTCTCTGCCGTACTCTTTCCCCTCGTGAATTCCAGGCCGAGTCCGTCACGCCTTCTCTAATAAATTAGGTGTATTAGGAACCTGTGGTTTAATTTACATGACGCACCTTTCCCCCAAATTTCCCTAATTTTAATACCGTTGGACGCATTTCGAGTAAGTAAAATTGTGCAAGATATTATAATCACACAACGTAGGGATTGATTATCATTTTAATCTATTTTGACAGTCATTGGCAAAATAAAGACAAAGCACAGTTATGTTATACTACACTGCGTAGCAAATTCATCTCCATCCGTTCTCAATATATTAGAACATTTCGGCACTCTTAAACGAGAACAAAGGATTGCCATATTTTAAGAAACAAACAAAGTAAAGATCTGATATTTGGTATGTAATAGTAATAGTGATGCGATGAATTAATTTCTATGAAAATGAAGAGGGGCGCCATTCAAAAAAATTATTTTACGTACTATTATACTATTTATGAATTGAGCAAACCAATGACGTCTATACACCAAACTTTGTTTTTCTATATTCAGTCGTTTTCATAATATTAGACCAGACCTTTAAATGAAAAAACTGGTTTATCATATTTCAAGAAACAAGCGAGGCAGATATCTGATATTTGGGGGTTATAGTAATAGTGATGCGATGAATTAATTGATATAAAAATAAAGAGGGTCTCAATTTAAAAATGAACTTTCGTACAGTATTTAGAAAACCGTAAAGTTGGCAACATTGCTAATAACATTCATTAATTGAGTACAACCTGCAACCTATATGTCGCATATTTTGTTTCTCTATCTTCAGCGGTTTTCAAAATATTAGACCGTTCTAACTCTTTTGAACGAAAACGCTGGGTTGTTATATTTCAAGAGACAAACGAAGAACAGATCTGATATTTGGGCGATATAATAATAGTGATGCGATAATATGTTGCTATCAAAATGAATAGAGGACTCTATTTAGAAAAATGACGTTACGTACTATATCTAGAAAACAGCAAACTTGACAACATTGCCATTGCAATTTATAAGTCGAGTGCAATCAGTGACCCCTATGGTCTAAAATTTAGTTTTTTATGTTCAGCCGTTTTCAATATATTAAACCGTTTCGGTGTTCTTGAATGACACTGTAATTATATAATGGTTCAATATTTTTAATTCATCAGATTATTAATTTAATAGATTTGCTCGCTTGAAAATATTTGAACGTATGCATTTTCACTTAGAACTGGAAAGAATGGCGCTTATGCAAATTTACTTACCAAACAATTTCTCTTTCTAGTTAACCTTTGACATTTTTTAACATTTACAATTGAAATCGGAAAAGATAAATGAAGCTTGATCAGAAATTTCCCGAAGAGTCCCTGGCGTCCTTTTCCTACCCATTGGATAATGTCCAAACTAAAGCTATTCTTAGAATAGAGAAAAGAGTAATAGTTTGGCAAACGCTTCAACGTGTAAAGGAAACAAACAAGATTGATTTATTTGCTTTCGTTTATTTACAGTTCGATTAATCTACTTTCGGACACGCATGGATATCTCAATAATGCAAAATTGCATGCAAAACGTTATTTGAAAATAGAATTCACTCTCAAAAAAAAAATGCCTAATAATATCGTCACCAATGTTCAGAGCTGTATCAATAGCCTATAAGACCAGGGTAAAGAATTTTAGAATATTCACAAGTTTGGGATTATGCTGAATATGCTTTGATATTTTCGATAACATGTGATTGTTTTTAATTATTTGCTGGGGAATAAACTTAAACAAAATATAGGTAAAGAGCAAGAAAAACTGATCAAACTAGCACATGAAAGGATGAAATTGGAATTGTATGGAATTAATGGGCCGCCCCTAGACTGGCTACTATCGCATATGACCGAGAGATATCAGTTCGTTCAACTCACAGCCAAGTCAGAAAATATTCAAAATGTGAATTTTAAATCTGAAAAACTTTCAGTGAAATATGGCGTTCCTCAGGGTGGAGTATTATCTCCCCTATAATTTCTCATTTGTTGTAATGACCCAATCTTTATCGAACTCGCGTTCCTGTAACATATTTCAGGTTGCCGACGATACAACTTTTATAGAAAATATTTCGCGATTGGGTGATCTTATCCCAGATAGCACAGATGTGTCCTAAATATAGCCCAAGTATATCTCGTAGGATATCCATGTATGTCCCGCGTATGTATGTTACAGGCTTACGATATCCATAGTCCATCGCAGGTATATCTAATGTGACTAATTCGGAAATCCCTTAGATATCCGCAAATATATCCCCGAGATATATGGCATTAACTATGGTACATGCATAGGACATCGGAAGGATGTCCTAATACAGCAACTTTTTGGATTCTATATTAAATATACGAAGGATGTATTGTTTTGGTCATGGACCATCGATAAACCATTATTGGGATATCCTGTAGCAAAAACGGAAATTTCCAGTATATTGCTA
The DNA here is from genome assembly GCA_016904865.1 of Pissodes strobi. NCBI lineage: Eukaryota > Metazoa > Arthropoda > Insecta > Coleoptera > Curculionidae > Pissodes > Pissodes strobi. Next base: position 18,450 of record MU182571.1, on the reverse strand, counting down.
ACATACGTCTTATGGATATAAAATATCGGCGATGCGCATGCCATGCACATAACGGTGTTTATAATAAATAAAAATGTAATTATTATAATTTAAATTTTTTTATATGTACGAAATTGAACATATTACACCAATTAGGTTTAATGGCTAACAGCATCTAAGTATCTAACTTAAAGAAATAAAAAAATTGTCACATATCACTAATATTAGTCGCAAACTTTCTCTGTGATCTGTCCTGGCGTTCCTTAGCTCTTTTGAGCCACGCGACGATCGATTTCTCACAAATATATGGATATGTCTTTTTGTTCCACTGTCCACTACAACTTTCTGTCCTACCAAAACGCACTGGAATGTAGTAAAAATCCAATGATATTTTGTAGTTTTGGTTTATGTATCTTTATAATTCCAATTCAGGATCAACCACCTATCAATCCCGTCATACAAATACTGAGAACTACGAACTGTCAACTGTCACTGTCACTGGTGGATTGTCGAAAAGATAACTTTTGACAATTGACCGCAACATCATTGCCGCCGTCTATTTTGGCTTTTCACAAATAGACATGAGCGTACGAGCTGTTTTCATGCAGTTTTACGACATATAATTTTTTATTTTAACTCAGATTTTCTGTTTGTAAAATAAACTCGAAATTTCCAATTAATATTAAAGTTTTTTAATAAATAAATATACAAGACTTATATAACTGGAAACTATTTTTGCACTTTGAATATCGTATTAAAATGGATAAACGGATATCAGTAAAAGAGAAAGTACTTAAATGCGTTATTACTGGGATATTCCATGTATGTTGGAAAAGTATATACAACGTATTTAAGGAATTGTATAGCCGAGAGATATCCGCAAGAAGAAGTACTTAAATAAGTTATTACTGGGATGTTCCGAGTATATTGCAAAAATATATACACCGTATTTAAGGAATTGTATGTACTAAGGATGTATCTTCAACATCCCAGGACATGCGACATAAATAGGATATGAACGGGATGTCCTGCGTATATCGTGTGCTATCTGAGATGGTACCATCAATCAACGAATATAACTAACTGGTGTGATATAAACGGGCTGTGACTAAGAAATTGACTGTCGTCCCTTTCAGGCACGTCCACGGCCCCAGTCAATTCTAGTAAGCTCAAATCACATCTCAACTAAAAATGAAGAGTGGACAAAATTTTTAGGGGGCAACATAGATTCAAGTTTGAGCTGGTACAGTAATGTTTACTACTTAGCTAGGAAACTAGCTGCTTCATGTTTTGTGGTCGGTAGACTAAAATGACAAATTGGTTCCAATATTGTACTAATGTATATCCATTCTCATGTCATGAGTCGATTGTCATATGGCATTATTCCTTTTCATGTGTCGAGCGAATCTTTCTGTTATAGAAACGTATAATGCGTATTTTAGATGGCGCTGATTTTTTCCGCAAATATTTAATTACATCTATTTATTCTTCCTATTTTTTCAAGATTATAATATTTGTTAAGACTCACCCATGGCATTTCGACTTTAACTCCAAATTTAGCATTGGCATACAAACACGATATGCAAACAACTCTAGCATTCCCTTTCACAATTCAACGCAATTTGTGAAATCGCCTTTATATATGGGCATAAGGGCATACAACGCTCTTCCAAGTAATAATAGAATTGTTAAAAACATAAATGCGTTTAAAATAAAATTAAAGTAATATCTATTGCATATCATGGTGTTAAACTTTCATTCTTTTTTTAGCTTGTTTTGTTTTCTTTGTTTTGACGACTTTGTTGTTTGTCATTCTGTTATTGTATTTTTACATATGTAAGTGACGCATCATACGTATTGCGTTGTACCTGATAGATTAAAGAAATTAATAAATAAATCAATAAATATCGTTTGAAACAATTAGATTGAATATTAAATTTATAACTTAGAAGACGTGGGGAACGAATTTTACAATTGTGTCATATTTTAGCGCCAAACATATTGAAGGGCAGTTTGGCGCCTTGATAATGAGATTTGGTATTTAGCAGAAACTCGAAGACAATTTAGTAAAATACAAAACAACTTAATGAACGCCGAATATGGAAAAATTAGATTCACTCTAAAAAATAACGGTAAAACCAGAGATAAAATAAAAAGAGGTAAAACCCAATGTTCTAAGATAAATGCATAAGAAAGTTTGTACCTTCTATACCTTCCGGTCTTTTTCACCTGCCGACCCATCCATAGACGCGTTTCGCCGTATAACGGCTCGTCAGTGTGGCTATAGAGTCAGCAGATGAGAGAACGGTACTTGAAGCTTTAAACAAACCCAGTGAAATTCAAACCAGTAGTGTAATCTAGCCAGCGCCATCTACCCGTAACCTGCTAAGTTTATCGGAGATAGACAGTACTATACTATAGTAATTAGTGGCTACTACTTGACCTGTGTATGTCAGGTGAACCTAGACGAATGCATCAGAAAGTTTGAACTTTCTGTACCTTCCGTTCTTTTTCGCCGGCTTCAATACACTACTGGTTTGTATTTCACTGGGTTTGTTTAATGCCTCAAGTACCATTCTCTCATCTGCTGACCCTATAGACATACTGACTAGCCGTTATACGGCGAAACGCGACTATGGATGGGTCGGCAGGTGCAAAAGAACGGAAGGTACAAACTTTCTGATGCATTTTTCTAGGTTCACCTGACATACACAGGTCAAGTAATAGCCAATAATTAATATAGTATAGTACTGTCTATCTCCGCTAAACTTAGCAGGTTACGGATAGATGACGCCGGCTACAACACACTACTGGTTTGAATGTTCTAAGATGTTTTGTTATCCTAAAAGGTAAAAATAAAACTGAAATTCTTTTCAAATTTTACATATTCAAGGAAGACTTTACGGCTTCAAACTTTGAGGTCACCCACAAAAAAAGCTCGAATTATTGTCTGAACGATGAAAATAAAGAGACTTGGAGATAAAGTAAGCAAAGTAAAGAAAATAAAGAACAATTATAGCTAATCAATAACGCTATCTAAAAAATATGAACAAGAATGTCCTGAAGCAAAAAAAGCATTAGTTCACTGTTAATTAAGAGCGAAACTGAAATAAAACACATAGCAACTGCTAGGCAGCATTTTTTCTACGTGTCGAGAGAGACATCAAATGAGGCGTACACAAATAATCAAACAAAAGGCTTAACATCTTACATTTGACAAAAGAGCAAGAGCATGGAAAATCCCGAGGAGAATGATATAACGACAGACATGAGTGAATCCGAAACTTTGTCAAAAAGGTGCAAATGCGTTATTCTTTTCAGTATATTTATATGGAACTGGCGTCTAGAAATTGAAAGCTAGTATAATGAATCGGACGAAAACGCAGTGATAGTTTGTTTGTGACTTCAAATATGTCTCATGAATATTTTTTTAATAATATTTTCAATATTTAGTAAAACTAGCCAACTCTATCTTAACTTGCTAAATATAAGGCCAATTACTCTTCACCGAGGTGGAGATGGTAGGCAAAGATAGGAGCTAAAATGCCCGTAAATACATAAACATGAAAGTCGCTCGTGCACTTTCGTATACACTGTTCTGGCATATTGTATAATAAACATGTTATCTTTTCTGCATTTCTATTCACTAGTAATAAAGTGTAATGCAGAATATTTTTTTAATTTAACAATCAACAAGCAGTGTGTTATGAAAGTTAATTTAAAAGTAAATAATAATAAGTAATTTTTGTGCCCAGAGGAAAATAATACTGTCACTGCTTTGAGTTGTGAATAACACTAAAATTAATATTTTGCGAATTATTTTCTATTAGTAGTTGATTACGAGTAACATAAATTTTTCACTAGTTCATATTTTTAAAATTGATATCTTTTGACCTGGTAAGACTTGCAAAAGTATGGTGAGCACTCGCTTTCTCTTAAGTTACTCAGAGGTAACCTTCTCGTGAGAGCATAATCCTCTTTCAATATCAACATTTGCTTGACTGTCACGTTCAAGGCAAGTATGGCACAACAAATCTACACTGTGGGTAAAATTAAATTCCTTCTTTAATGCTTCATAACTTTTTTATTTTCAAAGCATTTTTTATCATTTTTGGATATGTTATGGCCTAAAGAATTGGGATTAAAAAGAACTCAGCAAAGAAGGTCTACTTCAATGGCGTACAGAAAAGGGGGCAACATAGGTATTTTTAAAAACCAATGTATTTCAGGTCATTGCAAAAGTTGGCCAAATGAAATAAAGATGTAAAAATGGGCAAAAAACATTTAAATTAAATATTTTTTGTCCATTTTTACATCTTTATTTCATTTGGCCGATTTTTGCAACGACCTGAAATACATTGGTTTTGAAAAATACCCCCTTTTCTGTACGCCACTGAATTAGACCCTCTTTGCAAGGTTTTCTTTTATTCCAATACCTTAGGCCATAGCATATCTAAAAATTATAAAAAATCTTTTGAAAATAATACAGCTATTAAGCATTAAAGAAGATTCCAATTTAATTTTGGCCACAGTGTATATCATGCTTCATGTTGGTGCAAAATATCTCTACCTTCCTTGCTAACAAATTCTCCATTATTTTCACTCAGTAGCTCCTTAAAAACAGGTCCAATGGACTGGACTTTCTACAGCTAGAAAAAAGTACAATGCTATTTCTATTGACTAAAGTAAAGCTCTGAATATTTATTTAACAATCAACAATCAGAGTGTTAAGAAAAGATAAATTATTCATAAATATTTTAAATTTATTAGCAAAAGTTGCGCCGCAGTAAAAAAAGCTTTGGATTGGTGTCTTGCACTTCCGCAGCTCTAGGTAATAAGTAATTTTTGGGCCTAGTAGAATATAACAATGTCACTTCCTTAAGTTGCTAGTATTAGCACTAAAATTTATATTTTATTATTTTACATTAGATTTAAAATTCATAATTTTTTTTTATATCTATTCGCACCAGTGTTAAAAGTAAATTACTTTTAGCAGCATTGCCTTAATAGTATATTAAGATACTATAGTTCTGTTCACGCTCAAAAGTTAGCGTGGCGCCTTATGGCTAAGCTTTTCTTATGGGAAATAACTGTGCATCGTTGCCAACTCGGCCACCTTTTAATAACGTCTGGAACGTTGATAATTATTTATAAAAGTTTTTTAACGTTAAGCATTATTAATAACTAATATTTTCATATTTATATTTTTATAGTAGGTGTACAGGGTGGTTCGAATTCGAGTCTATATATGGGGATCTCCAGAACCTTAAGAGATACAGTGTCGGTCAGATTAGAGCGAAATTGCGCATTTAGGTGCCTAACAATATGCCGTTTAGAAAGTTTTAAAATTCCGAGGATTTCCGGAGAAATCCGGGAAAAAACCGAAACTGTCAAAAATCGTTTCCTAGGATTATTTAAAAACGGATTTCAAATTGAATTGCACTTTTGCATTGCCACTTTTTCCGCTCTATCCAATGGTGGTATTCAGTTTGTAACCCGACTTTTCGTCTTCAAGAGTTCATCATCAACTTTCTTTTATTAAATATGAACTAATTTTGTTATGATTTTTCAGATGATATTGGCGTCATTATTATGAATATGTACTCTTTATTTTTTTTATTGAAATGAAACTTCTTTAGCGAAGGTAGCAAGTCAGAAAAAAATTAGAAGATCAAATGAAATGGAAACCAAAGTGAAACACCACTTTAATTAAGCATGGTCCAGTATAGCTAAAGGGTTGAAATTTTCAGGACAAGTAGCCGGGGTAAAATGAGGATCCTGGACGAAAACTGGACCCGTACCCTCCCCCCATCGGCCAGGAGAGGGGAGAGAAGACAAAACTAAAATAATTAATTTCGGGAGAGCGGGAGGAGCTACGAGCTCCAAAATTATACCCCCACATCCTCCGATACCCAAAAATATTCGAAAAAATGGGAAAAAATTAATTTGAAAAAAAAAACGAATAAAATTGTTCGGTAAGTTAATAAAAGTATTATAAAACGAAATAAGAAAAAAAATAATAAAATAATAAAAAGAAAAATGTAGAGACACGCGGTTTTCGGCGAAAAAATGGCGAAGGCGGTCAGTTACGAGGTCGGGGAAAAAATGCTCTGCGAAAAAAAAGTTGAAAAAAAGCAAAAACCAAATTTAAAAAAGGTGCCGAAACTGAGGAAAAAAGGTTAAAATATAAAAACTCAATTCCTAACATCTCTTTCAGTTGTGTGCTTTTAAAGCTGAGGCACATTTTTTTTTACTTTGTTTGTTAATTATTTATTTTGCTTTGGCGTAATTTTGATTAGTTTAGATTAATTAAATTTAATTAAAGTTCGTATTTAAAAAAAGTTGATGACCCCTTCAAGACGAAACGTCGGATTCCATACCCCTCATCAACTTATTTTTTAAATACGATCCTTAATTAAAATTAAATAACAAGCTATTCAAAATTACGCCAAAGAAAAATAAATAATTTAAAAAAATGGAAAGAAAAAATAAAAAAAATAAAAATACTGTAATTTATTAATAACGCCAATATCATCTAAAAAACAATTATAAAAAAGTGCGTGTTTATAAAATGAAAGTTGATGATTAAAACAGTATCGCGAGTTTTGTTATATATTTTACAGATCGATGGTGGTCATGAATTCTTAAAAACAACAAAATTCACCGTTTTATATCCGCCATTTTGATTTTTGATATGAAAAAAAACATTGTATTATCACGGGAGCCAAACATACATGCCAAATTTGAAATAAATCGGACATTTAGAAGTAGTTCTAATTCAGCTTGCAAGATTTGATTACAGACAGACAGACCCACAGGTCTGAAAAATGGCTATTTTGAATGTTCAAAATCTGATCAAAAATTCATATTCCTTGTCCGCCAAAACCCCCATATAACAATTTTAAACGAAATCGGACTTACTTTAAGTTGTGCCACCACCACCAGCCTTAAAGGGGGGAGGGGGGGGTGGAGGAGTGTAAGCAACACCATAGTTTTGTATTTTCATTGGAACTGTAAACGCGTACCAAATTTGAAGCCAATGGGATATGTAGAAGTCAGCTAAAGTTGACTTGCAAGGTTTAACCACAAATCGGTCATTTTTAATCCGCCATTTGGAGTTTTTAAAATCTGATAAAAAATTCATATTCCTTGTTCCCAAAAACCCCCATATACCAATTTTAAACGAAATCGGACATACTTTAAGTTGTGCCCCAGCCCCTAGCCTTGAAGGGGGGGGGGGGGGGAGTGCAAGCAACACACCATAGTTTTGCATTTTCAGTGGAACTACAAACGCGTACCAAATTTGAAGCCAATGGGATATGTAGAAGTTAGCTAAAATTGACTTGCCCGATTTAACACAAATTCGGCCATTTTGAATCGACCATTTTGAATTGGACATACTCAAGTCATTTAGAAGTACTTCTAATTCAGCTTGCAAGATTTGATTACAGACAGACAGACATACAGACAGACAGACACACAGACAGACAGACCCACAGGTAAAAGTAAATAACATTTTGTAATTTTGTAAACTACCGTACTTTTTTTATTTATTGTATATAAATTCTATATAATATAATAAAATGTTACCTTTAATAATTTTTTGAATAAAACCTACTTTTTTGTCTTGGTAAACTGCTTTAAATAATTTTCAATATAATAATTTCTATTAATTTTATTGTACATAAAGAAAATATGCATTTATTTAACTGCCTGCAGAAACGAGGCTAAAATCATGTAATACGTTAACTTGGCAACGCCGTTCTCCATAAGTGCCACCTTAACTTTTGAGCATGAATAGATCTATAGTTTTAAAAGATCATATTTTTTGGCACGTGCAGGAAACTTCCCGCAAGCGGGTCGTTTCCTAACGTGCGAGTGCGCTAAATGTCTTTTAAAACGTGTATTTTATACTATTTTGCAGGTTTTTTAATGAAAACATTAATTTATTCGATTCTCGATCAGCACTTGAGCGGCCATCTTGTCATTTTTGATGTCTTTATTACTAGAAATCCCATTGAAAGCGGTGTCGAATTTTTTGCTAGTGGGCCTTGACATTGACCAATTTTGTTAATATCATAGCAACTAGTCAACAAAATACGTGTCGAAAAGAACCGCTTTTCGATACGCATTTACGTATCGTATTTCTGGCCAGCTTTTTTGATAAATGTAACCTGTGTGCGGCGAGAGTCCGCCAACCATTACCAAGCAAAAAACTACGATTGCTTTGTAACACTCGCTGAACACACACACCAAAGCGGCCGCGGTTGAGCGGTCCTTTTTATCGTATAGTTAATGTTCGGTGGCATAGGCGAGTGTCGTAACGAATGCGAGGCTCATCATTAAATGCTCTTTGCATAATAAACCATTAAAATTTGTGATTGATAGAATTATACGGCCAAAAGGACAAATTCACAGTTAATAACGCTAAGCTTACATATTAACGAACATTGTATGCGTGACCCATCGCTCGGTTTGAATTATCTAATTTGATTAATGATCTTAAAGTTTCCGATCATAATTGCATTGATTTTTATCGTGATGATATTAATTGCATAATGATAACGCAGGTTATTCATCTAAAAGTAATATGCTGTGATGTAATTGAGAACCAACTGAGAATTTCTTTCTAATGAGATTATCCGAATTCCAAAATAGATACATTTAATAATAATAATTTATTTTGTTACGGATTCGGGCGTTTTATCATATACGGGATTTTACGGCTTATTGCATCGTGCATTTGTATCGATTGCGCTCAATAGCTCATACTTTAAGCGCTGCCGGAATTTTAAATTCCAATGGTATGCGCTGTGGCCTAAATTGAACATTATTTTCAAACTACTTATAGTTTATTAGCTGTATCGTTATGAATTTCTCATCTTGATATTGAGATGTCGTTTTGCATCAACCAGAGAAAAAAGGTATAATAAATTGAGAATTCACCTATTTGAAAATTATTTTAATAATACTGTGCTTTCCAAAACTTTAGCAGATTAGCAATACTTGAGGAATTCACTGTGTCTATATTAGACAACACAAAAATCACCGGATCCAGAGTATTAGGAACTGAAGGTTACACTTCATGTTACAAACAAAATTATTTGATCATAAGATCACTGGCGGCTTGTCGTATAAAGCTGAACCTCACACGTAAAAATTACAATATATGTTTATATAAATAAATATAAAACGTTTTTTGCCTATAATCAAAGTTTCAAATATTATATTTTAAACGCTCAAATGGTTGCCCGACCGCATAATATTGTAAATAAGCTAAGAAATTTTTCTTTCATGCGCGTCATGCTTTGTCGGTATAGTACTACTCACCACATAAATCAGCGAATTTTAGTAGTCGTATGAGGCACACAAATTTGTGCTTGTATGGGTATTATTTTTAGCAGTAGCTAGCATGTTGCCTTTGTTTCATTTAAATCTTTCATTTTTAAGAACATAAAAAATATGAAATGATTGATAAATAGCTGATTTCATTGTTTTATGGTGTATTATAAAATTGAAGACCCAACAATCAAAATAAAGACTAGGTAGGTACTTCAATCCTTTGTTTCATAGTATTAGGGGCAGGTGCCTATTTGAAACTTGGCAAAGTTTTATTGTCTACTTCTTCATCTCATTTTTTTTTTCTTCCTGAAGTGTCAAGTGTCGTGTCAGGTGACAGGTCGTCAGATGCTTATTCCTAGTTAAATTTGATCACATCGATCACGACCGTTACGATTGAACTGGCGCGTGCCTATCAGTAGCTGGTTGATTTGTTTTTATTTGTAATTTTAGATTCTCGAGACGCATTTTCCGGTTTAAAATCTAATAATTAACACTGTTATTTTGTATGGTTGTCTTGTTAATAAGGAGGTAAGGACGGCAAGGGTCCTTGCAACAGGGTAAGTTGATATTTTTTTATTTTAATAATGCAGTATTGCCATATCCGAGGCCATAACTATTACCAAAGTTTTGTTTTTTACAATTATTTTTTGTTCTCGGTAGCGGGTTTTGCGGTTTGTTTTCTTGTGCCCCCCTAGGTATCTTAATTTAAAAATTGTAAGATAGGTTGAAACTCGGGTTGAAAGGAATCCTTCTCACGATATTATTTTATCTTAAAAGATCTTTCTTATGACGGACGATTTGAATTGGAAGAGCGGCAAATTTTGAAGAGTCTACCAACACCAAAAAAAACGGCAATTTTTAGCGTAAAACGGTGGGTCGTCGGAATCCTTTGCAAGCATTTCAAACTTCCTGGTACGATAATTATAAATGGCTTTACGGAAGGTTAAATAAATATAGTTTGTATTGCTGGCCATGCATTTTATTGGGTAAAGCCAAAAATTCATGGTGCTCAAATGATGGTTTTTGGGTAAAGCAAAAAATTCATGGTGCTCAAATGATGGTTTCAAAGACTTAAAAAATTGTTGTTAGACAGATTTCGGTCTACTTAAATTATTTTAATGACTTTGAATTTGCACTTTTAGTTTTAGTATTTAGCGATATTTTTCTTTCACGGATGTATTATTTGATGGATGGGTTACAAAAGAAGTCACTGTATTATAATTATTATATATATATCAGATAAAAATTACGCAAGCCCTCTTAAATATGAAACTGATATGACTGATAGCTGCTTTAAGGAGGCTAATCCCAACTGATTAACGAGACGGACGTACAAGGTCTACATTAACTCAGGATCAAGTTTTTGAAAAATATATTATTACAATACGAAGTTTTAGACAAATTACCACTCGTTTTTGAGATTTGGAGAAAAATAATTTTTTAACTTTAATGGACACTTTAAAATTTAAATCTTTTTCCAAAATCTTTCCTACCGATGCAATAACTAACCTAAAACTATATTCTAAGATACACTTTATTTGGGCTAATGAAGAATTTAACAACCTTAAACCACAAACCTAATGAAAAATATTACTGATAATAAAAATATGTTCAGAGAACCATATAAATTATTTTCTTTAATAATAACAATTCCATCTACTAGTGTTTCGGTGAAACGAAGTATTTCTTGCCTTAAAAGCGTTAATAGTTATTTGTGTATTTAGAGCGCAAAGTAACGGATTGCCGCTTGAGAAAGAATGTTA
>MU182570.1:320342-367845 GCA_016904865.1 Pissodes strobi | reverse complement strand
CAGGTTGAATATATACAACTTGCTTTTACAATAAAAAATAAAAATTACGTGTTCTACTGAGATTTATACGGATTTATATAGGATAACATTTATGTGTCCTCAGCAATAAATTCATATCCCCTAATACGATATTATGAAGATATTCATTTTGCTCTGTGGAACGATCAGCCTCCAATTGACACCAAACTAAGATGTCCGACATGCAAGCAACCAATCTATTATATGGTCAAGACAAATACATTTTTTCCATAAAATTGCATGAATAATAAGAGAAAACAGTCTTAACCTTTATAACTAAGGAAGGTTGTCTATGCCGCCAAAATGAAATAAGTACCTATATTATGTACGGGGTGTTCCACATGGCTCTCGGCCGTGTCTCAAAAAGCGCTAGTAATGACTTGTGAATCTTTTTTTAGTAAAAGTTCCACGAGCAATTTCTGGAAATTATTTGCAAGTTTCTAAAACGGCCGCTGAGGGGCGTAACTGCTATATTCAATGAGAATAGGGTGTTTTTCTCAGGTGTTTTGAAATTGCAGAAATACTTTAACTGCTATCATCGTAATGCATGCTCAAAAAATGTGTATTTCTTTTGTTTATCGCAGTTTGTCTTTGAAAAGTACGGAGGGATGGTTAAACTTTATTTTCTTTAAATGCGAATAACATGGGCCAGCGAATTAAACGTGCATGGTATCGTTTAAAAGAGCGTCTCTTACTCTATATTCCACTTTACAGACTATGGTAATATGCATTTTACAGTCGATGCTAGAGGCGCTGACCTACAACCTAACAAAAATAGCGTGTTTTTTCAAAAAACTTTAATGCAACAGTATATTCAAATTCTACCGATTATAAAAACGAATCAAAACCTAAATAGTCAACCAAAACTGCTAATTGATATCTTTCTTCAAACCGGAGATATTGATTAAAAAAATAATAAATACGGAAAAATATGCCCTTAGATATTATTTTCAAACATGATATCGAGAACACCCTTGATTATCAGCATTCTAATACGCTATGACAAAGAGAGCATGAATTCATTTTACTATTTACCAACAAGTTTAATGATGTACACAAATTCACATCAAAACGATATTACGTCAAAAATTCGGTAGTGTAAAGAGTGTGTTTGTGCCGTGTTTTATTGCTTTTTTTACTTGAAGAAGCATTATTGCGGCATATTTTGTTTGAGAAATGCAAAAATTGCTGCAAGGATTTATGCACAAAGACACCCTGAAAGACGTCGGTATAGCAGTAGAATGTTACGCCATTTGACTCATCGTTTTCATTCTACAAGGAGTATTAATCGCCCTACACATCGTAGACGACATCAAAGTCTAAATCAAGAAAACGTAATTAATGTCTTGGCATATGTGGAGATAATCCACAAATTAGCATCAGGGTATTTTCCAGAGACTTGGGCATTACTCGCACTACTGTTCATAAGATTATGATTGAAAAAAAGGTAAGTAACTAGAACTATCACAACACTCTTAAATAATTTAGCGTTTTGTTTTTCTTAGACTACACTCCTACCATATTTTGCTCTATCAGGCATTGACCGAGCAAGATTTTGATAACAAGCTGGATCATTGCCAAGGGCTGCTCATTATGATATCGCAAAATAAGAATGGCCGCTAAATTTGAAATGTGAATCATTATTTTTATATTGCGATATCCATATTCATGCATGCTAAAATGATTTGTTCAAAGAAATAACAAAATTCGGGAAAAATTATCAGGACATTGCTAGATAAACAAGAATATCTTATATTTGAGTGTATAAATGATGAACCTTCTATACTTTACTACAAGCATGTATCATTTGACTTAATTAAGGCTGATTTTCATATTTAGGTCTCTGCACCGAGTGTGTGCCTACCTTGCTGCGGTCTGGGGCCGTCGCTGGTCGTCTACTTTTTCACATTTAGGACTGGACTATGATCATACTCGGACTATGTCGTTTTGTAATCAGTGCCATTTCTATAGTTGTAACCATACGAATGAACAGCATGAACTCTTTCACTGACGATTTAATAATACGTGCGTTCAGATTTTGAAAAAAAAAGAAGTATAATGATGAGAAAGCGTCGTAAAAATATTCATAATCTCTATGTGCTAAGTTATGTAAGAACTGCTGTTCATGAACAAGTATTATTAAACTTTCTCTGTTAATAGTTTCACCCAATTTACAAGTTTCGTACTACACTACAAACTGAGCACATATGACAGAAACAGACTTTCCGGCACAAGTGCACGATTATCAGGTTAAGCGCCAAGGATATTTTAGTGAACCACCCCCCTGGGCCAACATATTTTTTTCTTCTATTCGGCACCATTGGGCATCTATTATACCCATTTTCCACGATATTCATAATTTTATTCTACAGAAGTAGAAAAAGTCAGCGGACACCGGCATCCGCTCTGGACTGTGAAAATTGGGAGCGGTCACCGGTGTCCGATATGGCCCGACAAAGATGTTCAGAACCAGATACAAAAAGGTCGCAATAGAACTATTACTAGGATACTAGGTACTTCAGTTATTAACGCTCACTTTATCTTCAAGGAAGTAGAAGAGAGCAGCATCTCTATTACAGACTTTCGATATTCATCAATTATAGAGGGATTACTGAAGTTTTGGAAACGGTTTCGAAACTATACCTCTTCTAAGAATGAGCTTGACAGTGCATAAGCTCGAAAAGTTGAATTGCACGGGAAAATAGGAAATATTGTCAAGGGTGCTACAAAAAAACAGGATGGATTGACAAGAACAAAGTGAAAAAGGTATAACTAACTTCGTTCAGTGCGAAGAAAATCCTAGGTTCTGACTTGAATGTTTCAACTTATTTCACAGAAAACGATAATTGTGCAGAACTACCTATATATTTTGACAATTTTAAGTTCAAAAAAATTTTTTTTCATACATAAATAAGCAAATTTGGTATCTTTTGGGCTCGTTCAATCATGTTTTTACTCTGTAATTCAACTGTTTATGTTTTTTTAAACATATAGATTAATAAAAAAAACAATATCTCACTTGATAGTGTAACTACAAAAAACCTAATATCAGCGTTTATTGATGCAGAGCCATGGCGGAGGCGACACGATGTTAAACTTCATGAAAGCGTGTCCCCTTGGCCGAGCAGAATCGATGAAGATTATAAAGTCAGGCGGACACCAGTGTCCGCTCTCATGGAGTCGGACACCGGTGTCCGCCATGGCGTTTAACCTGTCATAGATGATTTTCACATACGAGCAGTGTTGTGTTACGATCGTCCTTTGACCGTCGAAAATCGGTTTGAATGCGACTGGAACCTGCACGATTGCAACACGGTCGTAGCACAGTCCTTTATATGTAAATGTAAATATGGGCTTCATTGCGTTTTATATGAAACATGTTTTTTTTTAATGTACATTAAAAACGACAGGTGCACAGTCGGTGCACGATCGACATGTCAAAATCAGCCTTTAGAGGGCTAGATATCATGGCATGCCATGGCGTAATTGTCAACATTATATGATTCGTTTAAACAGTTTTTTTCTTCAAACGTCAGTAAATCCGTCATTACTCGACTGTGTAGGCGGCAGTGAAGTTTCGTTTTTCTTCCGCCGGAGCTTTACTTTTCACTTTTCCGCCGGCGGAGGTAAAAGTGTTATCATAGCAACATAGATACAATACAAACAAACATCAAAATAAGCGTCAACAACTCAAGACTTATTAAACTAAAATTTGCATTTATCACTCAATGTGTGACTGCATTTCTAAAAATCACTAATTTAGGAACTAATTGGTTATTATTTAATCGAACTTACTCAATAACTGCTTATCAATACGGAATTAAAACGCAATCGAAGACGCAATTTTAAAAATATAATTATTGTTGACAGTGTCCACTGACAGCTTTATGTTACACTACTATAGCAACAACCTGAGCCTATTCACCGACATCGCACCGGTCTAAGCCGCCTTGCGAACCCACTTACCTTTAATAATAATTATTATTACTATTAAAAAGAGACTTTTTTCATTAATTTGTCGACATTTGAAGAAAAAACAGCATATTTTATTTGGAGGAAAAGTTACTTTTCATGGCTTGCTCTCTATTACCAGCCTCACTCCGTTCGGCTGTTAAACACGAGCACGCCATGAAAAGTATTACTTTTCCTCCATATAAAATAATATACTATTATGCTTGAGAATAATTTAAGTTTTATATCCAGAACAAGGAAGGGTAGGCCTATAAATTTTATATTAACACGTTAACTGCCACAATACAATATTTTTTTTGGACCCCATGGGCCACGACCTAAAAATGCGTTAATATACTTCCAGAATCTTAAAAATGATGACACGATATCTATTACTTGTCAATAGCTGTCAAAATTAGCGTTTTTGACCGTGAATCAAATATGTCTCACGTGGCCTGGCTGATCGAAATTGCATAGCAGGCCGTGTGAATCATACGTGATTCAAAACAAGACCAAAGATGTCGGGACTTCTAATAGACGAAGATGCTCCTTTTGCTATTCTAAAATATCTCAAGAAAAGGGGAGATCCGTGGCAGCCAAAAATACTGCACAAACTAGATGGAAGTGCATTCAATGCGATAAGTACTACTGCGTGACTTGTTTCACAAAATCACATGTTTGTTCAAAAGAATAGCAAAGTTATTCTTATGTTAGATTTAAGATCCGTATAGTTTGTATGTTGGTACCCATTCTGTATTTTTTTAACATGTAATAGTATTTATTTTATTTTCTCAATAAAAAAAGTCTAAGCATAAAACTATATTTAACGTCCGATAAGAAAAATACGTGGGCTAACTACCTTAATTTGTTCATGAGGCCATGCTTTTTTAACTACCGTGCATTTATATGGCCAGGGTGAATCGCCGGCGAGCTACAGAGATAAAAGTAATAGTTTGCACGTGAATCATGGATGGCTCACATGGCCTAAATGAATATGTCACTTGTGAGACACACTTGATTCACGTGGCAGTTAACCTGTTAATGCCCTTCATGCCATAATGGCTGGAAAGCGGATATTCTATCCAAATACATGTTTGAAATACTTAGTGCATCAAAAAACGTTGCCAAAATCGACGTTGTGGCTCTAATTAGTGATATGGGGTACACAATGTATTATGTTACATTGTGTTAAGATTTTGGAGTTACTATTAAAAAACCGTATTTTCTTCATGAATGCCAGAAAATGTATGCTCTGCATGAGCCACCTTATCTACTTAAATACATCTATTCGTTATTTAGAAAACATAATGTAATGGTAACCACCACAATGGGAGATATTGAGGATGTCTTAAAAGCTAAGTTTAGAGAGACTTAACAATTTAATGCATTTTGTGCCGTAACTTCAAATTCGTTTTCAGCGTAACTATAAAATATGTTTTATTTCTTACTTTGCCACATGCATGCAATTTTCAACGACACTTCTCCCTACTGGTAACAACTTACCACTTTCGAACTAGAGAAAACCACAATAAGCAAGTATATTGACACGCTATTTATTATCTTCTAAATTAATTGAATTACTTTCACCTCAGATTAGAAAAACTTAGATTGAATAAAGTTAAAAGAAATATTTCAAGTTAATTAAAGTAACTAATGATGCATAAGCCAGAACGAACTGCCGTCCAAGCCTGAAAATTAATTTTTCAAATGGTATTCATATATTCAATATATGAACACTATTTTAATACTTTTTATTTTTAAACGGAAATGCGAAACAATATATATTTTATTTCTTAAAGGGACTTTAGATCCGGTACAATACAATATTTATAAGGGCATGCAAAATATTTCATTTGCAGATATGTAATTCCATTGCGTTGAAGGTAAAAATTGATAAGTGTTACGGTTTTGACAGAACAAATGTATTCTAAATGTTAACTACCTAAACTAGAACCACAATTTATATCTACAATACATTTAATCACAATTTTACCCTATTTACAATGAAAGGGTTGAATTCTGAACATAAAAAAATTAATTAACCTGCTTAATATTGTAATGTATGGCTTAGAATCAACCTATTTTTATCCACAGATAATTTTTAGGTGGTTTTTATTATTGCAATTTCCTTAACATGCCGTAGAGAAGAGCTTATGAAAATGTCTATACATGATATAGAAGAAAAGGAAACAGTACTATAGTGTAACATAGCCAGGTTCGTTCAACAAGGTTGAATGAGATAGGTTGTGTTTTGTCTTTATTTTACCAATCAACGTCAAAACAGTTTAAAAAAATAACCAGTACCTACCTTGTGCCATAACTGTACCTTGCACAATTTTACTTACCCAGAATGCGCCCAACTTTGACAAAATTGGAGAAATTTGAGGAAAAAAGTGTGGTATGTAAAACAAACCACAAATTTGCAATACACCTACTTTATTAATCAAATAAAGAAACGTGCCATACTTAGCCTGGAATTCGCGATAAAAAAGAGCACGGCAAAGAAAATCTCGATGAAAATTCCACAAAAAAACCGTACCATGCTGCGCAATACCTATAAATGTAGTAACAATTAAATTACTGTCCCCGTGCTAAAATTTGTCGGAAGAGTTTCAAATTATATAGCTAGTCATCGCCAGCAGGTACTAAGGTCTCATACGGAAGGCTACTCAGCTGTAGTTGATAATTTGAGCCAAAATCCCTATAATGATCATTGATTTGTTGATATATTCGCTCAGTCACCGGAGGGAAATGTTAGTAGACTCACCAAGTGTCTTGCTTGCAGTCTGAGACGAACTAAATCTAAGATGCCAGCACGAAAAGACAAAAAGTAATTTATTTTTATTTTGATTTAAAGTAGTGTTGTTCACAGCATAAAACTATTTCATTAAATACACACACCATCTTGTACCATCTAAATGAAAATAAAATAAATACTTCTACAAAGTATGCAAATAACAATGTTATAAACTTCATTTTACTGACCTCTAACAGCACCTTACACCACAAAGTAAACCGTACACTGCGCCGTTGTTAGATTTTCTCTCTCAGCTCTCGAGAAGCACGGTTGAGGATCTCATAAAAGAACCTCGCACATCCGAGTTCAATTTATGATTGCTTCCTTTACATATATATTTATAGGGTATACCAAATGCATAAAGTCTAAGAAAATAATGTTTCAAATAAGCGGTGTCCCTCAGTACTAATGATAAAGATTCCTGATTCAAATTCACTTAAATCCAAATCAAAATAGAGATTTTTCTTCATACGTTAGAGATTATTAAGAGATTTGACATTAACACACCATGTTTATTTTTAAAATGTATTGGAAGTAAGTGCACAAAGCAACCAATTGGCATTAATACATTTGGCAAAATGCAAAATACCAAACATTCATTTCTGAGTTCATCTGCTACAATGCTAGCCAATTCTGGCGATAATCTACTACCTGTCAACAAGCACGGGGGTTGGATATCTTCCTCCGTGGTAGAAAGTTATGTCGAAAACACAAATAACCAAAAAATGGACGTATCAGGAATAGTATATTATTTTATATGGAGGAAAAGTGATACTTTTCATGGCGCGCTCGTGTTTAACAGCCGAACGAAGTGAGGCTGGTAATAGAGAGCAAGCCATGAAAAGTAACTTTTCCTCCAAATAAAATATGCTGTTTTTTCTTCAAATGTCGACAAATTAATGCAAAAACGTCTCTTTTTAATTGTAATAATAATTATTATTAAAGATAAGTGGGTTCGCAAGGCGGCTTAGACCGGTGCGTTGTCGGTGAATAGGCACAGGTTGTTGCTATAGTAATGAAACATAAAGCTGTCAGTGGATACTGTCAACAATAATTATATTTTAAAAATTGCGTCTTCGATTGCGTTTTAATTCCGTATTGATAAGCAGTTATTGAGTAAGTTCGATTAAATAATAACCAATTTGTTCCTAAATTAGTGGTTTTTAGAAATGCAGTCACAAATTGAGTGATAAATACAAATTTTAGTTTAATAACTCTTGAGTTGTTGACGCTTATTTTGATGTTTGTTTGTATTGTATCTATGTTGCTATGAGAACACTTTTACCTCCGCCGGCGGAAAAGTGAAAAGTAAAGCTCCGGCGGAGGAAAAACGAAACTTCACTGCCGCCTATACAGTCGAGTAATGACGGATTTACTGACGTTTGAAGAAAAAAAAAATTACAAATAATGTCGCACCAACCCAAACTAGGAGAAATCATCAAGAATCTTGTTCAAGTTCAAGTGTCTCCGAATATTCAACCTGTAAACCAGCATTGCCTCGTTTTGAACAAAACGAAACAAATAATAACTTTAATCTACATCTACAATAACGGCATAATTTGCTCACCTTCCTTTCTCTTTCAGACCCAAGGATAATTACCTTTTAATAAATTTACTTTTAATAACTGGACTTTCAATATTAATATTCCACACAAATACATAAATGTACCTACTATCAGACTGTAATTCATTCAATTTTGCTTAATGGATTTAAAATATAAACAATACATTTTCATTAATTCATTAACTTAATTAATTTAACATTCATTATTAAGAACTATCTTAACATTTGAAATAATAATTATCACATTATTGTATTTTTTTATATATTTTTCAGCACTAGAAAAAGTTTTGTATGCTGCTCATGTAAAAAGTACCCTTTTTATTCATGAGATCGTCGAATGAGCCCCAGGGTCGCTTTACACACTTGTTGCATAAATAGCTTTTGCCTACGCCCACTTATGAAAATGAGAAAAAAGCACAGTTAACTATGTGATGTGTGTCATTTTTACAGCAAATTTGATAGGTATTCCTAGGAAAAATAGCGTGCATTATACGTGTCTAACCACGTTTTCAATCTTGGAGAATATCCGCACTCTGCTGACCCATCTTGCTAAACACGTTTGAAAACTAGTACCTTAAACACTTGTTATATAATATACTATTTTATATCCTTTATAGTCAAGACCATTTTCATCACCCTATATACCCCAGAAGTTTACAGCAAAGAAAACTCCAAAATGCAAAGGTTCGTGCGTTACGGCTACTTTAACACTTAAGTATAATTGTTAGCTGAGTGGTTTTTTCGACATTAATTTCCACAGGTAAAACTAAATTTTGACACCCCGTATGTTTATAACAACTGTAGTTATGTTATTTTTCAAGTTATCACCAACCCCAGATTAATTTCGTATGAATACGTTCAAAAAATGTAACATGTTTGAGAAAATTTGCGTCAAGTGATAATAGAGCTATGGCGTTTATTCATTAGTCTGGGTCAATGATGCGTCTGGTGCGACAAATATAATAATTTAAATCGATTTAATTTTTTTATTTGCTTCTAGAGCGTTCGAAAATATTAGCCTTAAGAACTTTGCTAAAAAATCTTTGCAAGCCTTGGAAAAGTCAGTAAAATTAATTAGCAAACTTTGAGCGTGATAAAAGTTTCTTAAAAAAAACCGTTGATTAGGGCACGAGACGACAGCTCGTCTCTTTGCGACGGATTTTATAATTGTATGAATTTTCAAACCATTAAATGTTTCGCATTGAATCTGATTTCAATGTCCGAAAAAAAACACGAAAATTTGTCACGGTGAGTTCTGTTTTGTACAGGAAATTTTATTTTCTTTTCACGGTTTGATACAGAGTTCTTTTCTGATTTCGAATATCTAGGGGTTGATGGCATTATTTTCAGCCGTTATGGAATTAATATTGAATTTTATAAATCTACTTTTTTAAATAACTAACAATTTAGTAACCTTTTTTAATTAATTGTCATGGCTATTATTGTCTCTCTGACAAGCGGATGATAATGTCAGTTGATTTCCTATGAAAGATGGGATAAGCGTTACGCATGTCAAGAACATAGGCCGCGTCATCCAGAGGTAAATATTATTCCACTTTTCGAAACAATACAATAATTTATTGCAAAGTTATTTTAACAGGTGCTCAAAGTGTACCCCGCCCATTTGACTGCACAAGCGGTAGCCAGCTTTCAATCGCTCTATGGCATGTGCAATAAAATCGGGTCTTTCATTATTTAAAAATTAATTTCATTTTGTATATGAACTTTCATTTGTTCAATATCATTCAGCCGCATTGAACTTATTTTATCTTTCAAATATCCCCACAGAAATGTATCTAACAGGGTTAGGTCCAATTACTCCACCACGACCAATCCAAGTTTCATTATTTTTATACAATACAATATACACAAATAGAACACTATGACACGGTGCACCATCCTTCTGCCATATATAAAATACTTGCTACATTTAGCGGAAAATTGTTGATAATTTTATCAATCTCGTTGGTGAGAAGTTCATGATATCGGTGTCCCTTCAATGATCCCTCGAAGGAGATTGGGCCAATAATCTTATTACGAATGACACCATACCAAACATTTAACGATACCCGCCCAGATCGCATAATTTCAATAGTTAAAAAAGGATTCTGTGATGTTCAAAAATGTGTATTTTTGGGATTTGGAACCGATGCTGTATTGAAAGAACTTTCATCTGTCCAAATAATATTATTAAATAAATCTGCATCGTTCTGTAATAAATTTATCATATAGCGATAATATTCCAATCGTTATCATCAGATAACTTCGGCACTTTGTGTAGTTTATACTCATGAAATTTAAACTTTTTTAATATCCTAAAGATTCTTCCATACTATTTTCTTAGAAAAATTGAGCAGTTTCTAATAGAATTTTGGGGATTCTCTGACAATAAAATAATTTGATGATAGTAACATAAAAAATTTAAATTTCAATGTGCAAATCACCTTGAAAATACAAAAGAATAGCAAGTTCTTTATCTTCAAGTATTTGATGGCATCTTGTTTTCCTTCGTAAAGTTTTTCGGGCCGATAATTGATTAAAAATATTTCGAAAAGTGTTGGCACTAGGAATATTATTTACCTCTGGATGCCGCCGTCTATATTATTGACGTGCGTCACGCTTATCCCATCATTCATATATCGACTGACATCATCCGCTTGCCAGAGAGACAATAATAACCATGACAATTAATTAAATTAGGTTACTAAATTGTTAGTTATTTAAAAAAGTAGATTTATAAAATTCAATATGATTCTACTATCTTCTAAAATGCTACTTCTTTCTAAAACCAATATTCACGGAGATATCCATTGGTCAAAATATAGCGGATCACCCTGTACACAAATTTGTATGAAAGACAACTCGAAATGCGAATGTTTCTACGTTAGAACTGCTTTAGATATAAGATACAGGTAACTGAGTGAATTTTTTTCAACAGTGCATTTTAAAAAAATTACCTCATACATCCATGCAGTCAGTTTTTTTTTCAATTTTTACGACGTTAGGAAGCCGTCAGTATCTAAAATTTGTAATAAAAATCTGTTATTTTTACCGAGTAAGGACACCCTCATATACCTTAACAACCTGAATTAAATGATGATTTTTCAGCTACTGCTTTAATATGGTAAAAACCGCGCCCCAAATAATTTTTAAAATTTATAGAAAGTATAATTTTTGTGCGCAAATATCAAACGCGATTTGGGATGCAACGCTTTGTGCGACTATATCTAATTAAAATATATGGTCTTTAAGTTATTTAATTTTAATGTTTTTACTTGATTCTAGATATCGCGAGAAAATTAGCTTCATTCCTTTTTTACTTTGCTGAAGAAAATCATTGCCACCAATAGAAAATCCGGTAAAATTAATTAGCAAGCTCTGCCCCTTTTTAAACATGACGTCCCAAAACGTTGATTAGAGATAAACCACATTGTATTGAAAACTCCTAACCTGTAATACGGTACAGGCGACACCGCATCATAGTGCTGCGCTGCGACGGATGATGCAGTCCTCGTGTAGGCGAAGCCGTGCACTCGTTGTCGTAATACATCGCGCGGAGCTACGGAAATTCACGACGTATGCTTCCTGCAAAAGGAGAGTCCGTAATGACGAGCTACCGCGCCGTAACTCCGGAGGATTTTGGAAACGTCTGTGCTCTGCCGAAACCGAAAACCGGCGAGTGGCCTCGAGTGTGCCCGAATTATAAAAGCAGGTGCAAGGTAGTATTTGAGAAAGAGGCAAAACGATTATGTAAAACGCTTCATAAACGCTCACTCACTTTTGCAGTTTTAATTAGGGCAATAAGTGTACTGTTTAGTTTTGTGCCCATATAATTGTTGTGCGTTTTTTTGAGAACAAGCTGTATGGAAATTGCAAGGAAATCCCCAGCCTACAGACTCTTAGAAAACCCTTTGCCTAAACGACCATTTTAATGTAAGGGGGCAAATCTTAAAAAAATAGTCATATTCAAGAGATTAAAAAAAATACATCATAGGTCGTTAATTTCTTGTACATATTTAGCATGATCTAGATTTAAATTATGAAGTTATACAATATTATGTTCTACACGACGCTCTACAGTTTTCGCTGAAGTACCATTGATCCTCTAGTTTCAATTATCGACCTTGTTTAGCTTTTTAATCGGAACCATGTTAGGCAAATACTCGTAATTAGCCAAAATTCGTTTTTGCTGAGCACCAGCCATTAGAGGAGGCAAGGGAGGCTAGGCCTACTAATAAATGTTCAGAGAACTTTTTTCCTTTTCATTTGTTCTCTAATTAAATGTCAAAGTGCACATTATATTTAACATAATTATTATGAAAGGTATCTTAAAATAATAGTATTCACACTAAACTGCCTTCGTCTATTAAGCAAAACAGATATTGTGCCTTTTTATAGGACTAGAGCTCGCCTATTCCACCATACGTCTTCAAAGGCGGCTACGCTTCTATGGACTCGTTACTGTTCCTATCGATAGCGAGTAAATACTTCTAGCAGGCAGAGGTGGCTATCTTTCCTTGCTCTTATGTCTCTTGGGCGCGAACGGTCGCATGTTGGCTTTAACGAGCCATATTGACGAGCAGGCAGCAGTTGCGTCATTCAAGTTTGTTTTAAGTTACTTTTGGGTTTGTTTTGTGATGCTTTGGATTGGGAACTTCTAGTGGTGTTAGTAAACTATTAGAGTGATTTTGACAAAATTAGGTTAACTGGTGAGAATCAAAGAATATGATGATATTGTTGCCTGACTTGTAAGTAGCATTATCACAGCATTGAAACCATATTGTACAATGAGAAAATACTAGCAAAATCTCGGCAAAATTTAATTACTTTAAATACATTGGACAATCATGAACATCGTGGTGAGAATGATTTTAGTAAAAGGGAATAGTATATTATTTTATATGGAGGAAAAGTGATACTTTTCATGGCGCGCTCGTGTTTAACAGCCGAACGGAGTGAGGCTGGTAATAGAGAGCAAGCCATGAAAAGTAACTTTTCCTCCAAATAAAATATGCTGTTTTTTCTTCAAATGTCGACAAATTAATGCAAAAACATCTCTTTTTAATAGTAATAATATCTAATTATTATTAAAGATAAATGGGTTCGCAAGGCGGCTGAGACCACGGTCGTAGGTGGCCTTGCTTAGACCGGTGTCGGTGAATATGATGTGACATAAAGCTGTCAGTGGACACTGTCAACAATAATTATTTTTTTAAGATTGCGTTTCCGATTGCGTTTTAATTCCGTATTGATAAGCAGTTATTGAGTAAGTTCAATTAAATAATAACCAATTTGTTCCTAAATTAGTGATTTTTAGAAATGCAGCCACAAATTGAGTGATAAATACAAATTGTAGTTTAATAAATCTTGAGTTGTTGACGCTTATTTTGTTGTCTGTTTGTATTGTATCTATGTTGCTATGACAACACTTTTACCTCCGCCGGCGGAAAAGTGAAAAGTAAAGCTCCGGCGGAGGAAAAACGAAACTTCACGGCCGCCTACACAGTCGAGTAATGACCGATTTACTGACGTTTGAAGAAAAAAATTATTTTGATGGCCTCGTTTATTATTTTCCAGTCAAAAGGACCACCGATCCCGGTCAAAAACATGATTCTCTGGTTTAAAGATTTAAAAGATAAATTGTATTTTCTGTTTGCTTTTTCAACCACTTCTATTTCTATTTCTTTATCCAAATTCCTTCCCTGGCAGCTCTAATTCTCATTGATTTTTGTCAGATAGTAAATTATTCCTTGCAGAGACTTTTACGTTATAAAAACATATCTCAAAATAAAACCAGCACTCTCATGTGTGCCGCCAGTACAATTTATTCACTTAGCAGAGTTAATTAGATATATATTTTTTTAATATGGCACAGCTAAAATTCAGTTAAAAACACATGTTGACGAAATAGTAGCTGCGCTGGGGAAAATTACTTCTCCAGCAGCTTCTAAGTGTAGTCGGGCCATTGAAACATATCTTCTCTCTTCTCTCATGCAGCTCATTTTATTGTCTAACATTTGATGAGATATTTCCGGATCTTCATTTCCCTCATATTTCTGCACCTCCATCAAGTAATCTTTTTCTCTTTAGTCACTTGATTGGACATTTACCTACAATACCAGGACTCAATATTGAAAGAGGGTAGGGCTTTCAATGCTGGCTAAACTTCTGAGAGTATAATAATTCTTTTGGTTCTTATCCCGATTTAACAGTTACGATAATGTGATAAAGTTGGTATATGACACTGGGATTTTGTCGGTTGGCTTGGTCGTAGCCTTTATTTCCAGTCAGATCGTTATGCTCTATTTATAGAAGAAGACAGAACCTTAAATACGATTGATAATAAAATAAAATATTAAGAGTAGCAGAATTATTTCTAAAACACTCTATTGCAAGTTAATGTAATGTCTGCGTTAGAATTACAAAATTCAAGTTGGACGTAGAATTTAGCATAATGTATGTCAACAGTGGCTGTTCTAAAAAATATGAGGGTACTAATTTTTCTCGTGCAACTAAGTATTTAGTAAGCGATTCAAGAACGCGAAGAAGACTTACCTAACAGAGCTTCCCCAGTGATATTATCAAATGGCATCATTGGACAGTTGCAGAGCGCAAAAAGGAAATAGAGCCCTTCCCTACAAAAATGATCTAGACGATTTCAGATCTTACGGAATTACAGCTAATAATACAGAAAATTTTAGTGCCATGTCTGACAAAGCAAAACATAAGGAAAAAAAATATTTTATTTTATTCATCTAATATGTCGCAACTACAACCATCAACATTTAAAATCAAAATAGGGCTATTTAGGAAATCAAAAGTATGTGTGTTATGAACTACTTAAGTGAACTGAATTGTTTTCCAGTGTGATTCTCAATTATGCACAGTATTTTCAGTGTATTTTTACGCCGAAGATACATTGCAAAGTATGTAGGTCTATTAGAAATGATGCTATAATAATTATAGAGTAAGTACATAGCTTCAAATAATGAAGTCAGTGTT
The DNA here is from genome assembly GCA_016904865.1 of Pissodes strobi. Taxonomy (NCBI): domain Eukaryota; kingdom Metazoa; phylum Arthropoda; class Insecta; order Coleoptera; family Curculionidae; genus Pissodes; species Pissodes strobi. The sequence continues at coordinate 352,513 of MU182570.1, read as the reverse complement.
TGACATTTAAAAAATTTTTCGATCATTTTTACCTTAAGTGGGATTCACTAGCGGCCTTGGAATTAAAAAATCAATAAAAAGTATGTTCATGTAATTAACTACCGATAAATTTCGCAAACTTCTAAGTTCAAAGTACCATATAATTCTGAAGGTAAAAACAGTACAAATGCTTCTTATATGTATACACATTTTCAGTCCACTGAGGAGTGAAAGAAATAAATACATAATACATAATAAAGTAGCAATGCTAGCCACTGCGATATTTACATTTATTTTCCCATTTAGATTTAAATGTGGATCATAAGTTATCAAATTATGAAAATATTTGCTATAGGTAACTGATACATTTATATTTAAGACGCGATATTTTGAACTTTTACGCAATTCTTTCTTTAAATATTGTAGAAAATTTAATTTATATACATGCATGTACTTCTTGAAATGAGTTCATTTTAAAATGCCAGTTTTTCTTTAGCGCATCGCCTATATTTCTGATATGCTTTCATTGATCGACTATTGCCAATAAACTGATGTTGGTTAAGAATATAATCAAGCGTTGCTAGGAAGTCGTAACTGTAATGTATTAAAGGGTAAGATGAGTTAAAGATATGAGAATCTAATACACGATTTAAAATCGATAGTGAAAACAAATTATATTTCGAAAAAGATTGAGTTGTTTTTTTTTCTACTACGGCTTCCATGTGGTACGTTCTTTAAAAGGACCTCGGAAGAGAGTTGACGTAACTACCTGGCATTCTACGAGCTGCAATACTGATCTCAATCGCCTAAGTTGTCAATTTCTTGAAAGACTATTTCTGTATCGATCCAAATTTTGTATTTAGACCTTTGAATAATTAGTTTCTCATATGTGTTTTCTCTATAAATAACCTCATTTACGATCTCCTAAGAACGTATGTCTATCTTCTGTATATTGACAATGAAAGCATACCAAAAATGAAGACAATATGGTAAATAAAAACTAGCATAATTTAGGCGCTTTTATCTTAAGAAAAGCGTAATGTATATAAAGAAAATTTATTTTCTCAATACGAGCAAAATTAATATATATCTATAGCTATTGTTTTCATAATTTGATAACTTACGATTCGCATTTTACTTTACTCGAGAAAATAATTCTGTATATCTCAGCAGAAAATCATTGTACTATATTTTACAGATTTATATACTTCCTCTTGTGAAATGAAAGTTATTAAATTGCAAAAATATACATATTTCTTGCTTATTTTTCTTAGGCTCAATGTTTGGATAAGAAATGGTACTTCCAAAAGAAAAATAAGAGCAGCACTATTAAAGTTAAGTAAAAAACATGTTCACAGTCTTTACCGGCATTTCGATTAAAAGCTTTCTTATGAGGCTCATGAATATTTTGTATGCTTATAAGTTTGAGAACCGATAAGATTAGTTAATTATGTAGAAATAATATCAGTACGAACCTATGAAAAACCTTCTAGTAATAGAGTGCTGCGTGCTCGCTAAATTTAATATGATTTTCTTATTGTATATATTTTATATATTATATGCGATGGAGATTAGATACGTGTACGATTCGCTGCAAATATTGTGGATAATATAACAATTAATGATAAAAAACATTCACAATAATTGAATCAGTGCGTGGATCAAACATTGGATGCTTTCAATATTACCATAAATATTTCCGTATTCACTTTGAGTGTCCATTTATCCTATTTTCTTCAATGGTAACTAGAATATGAAGAATAAATTTGAAACATTTTGCGATGCATTTGCTCTCAGCAATATAAAATCTTCGAAAGTCGTTCCAGAGGCCAGAAATCGTGAAGGAGCTGAAAAACTTGAAGGGTTTTATTCTAAGATACTTAATTTGGGGATCCAAAAGTCTTGGAAGTACAATGCAAACTTCAAAAAATACAACGACTTGCATCACTTGGCATTACAGGGGCAATGAAAGCTTCCGTCGAGCTATTATTCAAGTAATCCAAACTAACCAAGCATAGAATCAATTGCAATTACCAAATATCATGAAAATAATAGCAAAGCAGGTCACCAAAAGACTCAAATAAACAGCAATAACAGTTTTACAAAAGCTATGATTTTCACAGATTCATTAAGGGCACTCAAAAATATAAAGAAGTGGAGAATTAGCACGAACACAGACTATATTACCTTACGTACAAAAAGATTTTTTCTAGAAGCTAATAACAATGGTACTGAGATACTGATTGCTTGGATCCAGGACGCGATTTTACTAAATATACTTCACGTTAGCACAAGACACGTTCACCGTAATACGTCAGCCTTAAATATCGCCGATATACTCGGCATTAGAACATCGCACTAAACATTACGGCGGCCCCGCTGGAGCGCAGTATATTTAGTGCGATGTGCTGACGGAGAGTATATCTGAGATTTTTGAAGCTGACTTATTACGGTGGGCGTGTCTTGTGCTAGCCTGAAGAATATTTAGTAAAATCACTCCCGGGACGTGCAAACATACCAGGTAATGAGACTATAGGTACAAAATTGCAAATATAGGTAGGAATTTAAATATTCCGCGAAGATTATATGTGGATAAACAGGAAACAACACCAATACTTAAGAAAAAAATAATTATACAAGAATTTTAAATTAAATGGGACGGTTCCCTAAAAAAAAAGGTAAGTGGTGTGCGGAAATAGTAAAAGATTTTGCTAAAACTATACTTGGTTCAATAAGTTTGACTTTATAGACAGAAGACACATAACTGCGATATTTAGAATGAGAGTAGATCATTATTTGACTGGTAACCATCTATATAGGATTGGCATAAGGGATAACCCCAATTGTGAATATGGACAATTTGTGGACTTAGACCATATTTTTCTGCAATGTCTTATAAACATGTATGAAGCAATTAGAAAGCTGAGATCTTCTGTTCCCCTAAATATTAGAACAAGTTTATCCAATTTCAACTTGGGTATAATTAGATTGATTAATCATTTTTGAAATACAAATTAAATTAAATTACAACTTTTGTTTTCAGACAACTCATCAAATTCTTGTCATTATCCTAAATCAGCTCCTTTCTTTGCTGTGCGGGAGCGCGTATATTGTGACAAAGCCTCCATTGTTGTGTTTGTGACACACTATAAACATTCAGATTTCAACAATATAGACAGTACTATAACTAGTTATACAGTTTTCTCCAAAGCACTTATTTTAGAAAGTAAGTGCTAGTGACATGGTTTAGAAGCAGACAAAGTCACAATCACCCCTAATGAGCTGGCGAATTCCCCGCAAGGAGCAGAGACAAAAATCAAACAAAACAAATATAAAGAAATAGGAGGTTAGGATATAATTATAAATTGTGAAAAAGACAATTACTTTACTAATTTTATTAAGAATGCGATAAATTTCAGGATTACATATTTAATTACCTAGTTATGCTGAGCATACTTCTTCTGGATAAGGGATAATTAAGAACTAAACTGTCTAGTATCTATCCTGGGGAGAGGAGAGTGATCGCGCCGCATCGCGCGATACGAAGTTAACACGTGTCTTTTTTGTTGCTGTTACCAAGCCTTATACAGCTAGTTTAAAGTTAATATAAAAGTTGATTTTTATATCACTCTAAAGATAATTTTGTATAGATTCAGAAAATCCATAACTTACTACGAAATCAGTTTCTGAACTTAGTGAAACAAGTCAAAAACCTAATTAGTTTAATATCATTTATTATCTGTATAAAAAAAACACCAAAATATACACACATTTTTGTCAACAATAGGTAGACTCCCATCAAGACCAATAAGTTCGAAGAGTTGGAGTGTGCTTGTTTTTGAGACAAGATGCCGTCTGACCAAGTTAATTGTTACCATTGTAAGAAAATTGTAGTGTCTAGTGTTGAATGTTTAAGATGTGAGGGATCATTTCACCCTGCCTGCTTGGTTCAAGCAGGGGAGGCAAATAGCAGGGTATGTCGGCATATTGACACTAAAGGGTTACTGAGAGGGGTTGATAGTCAAAACAAGCTGCTTCAGAAGATGGCAACTAAAATTACATCCCTGGAAGAATGTATCAAATAGCAATCTGCTCAAATAGCTAAAGAAAATGATGCAACTTCTAAGTTAATGTCTGAACTGATAGATAAATTGTGTGATTTGGAAAATGGAGTGATAGGGTGTGAGAGTAAATCAAGGTCTGACAATAATTCTGAACAGCATGTTATTGTGGAAGATGCGCAGCAATCTGATATTGTTGCGTTAGTGTCAAAGCAATTGAAAGATCAAGCCGATGAAATTGGTTCCAAGTTGAACAATGTAGTTGGTGCAATAAAGAGCACTAACATCGAGCTCGTCAAATTTTTAACCCAACATTCACCTCCCATGATAACCGAGGAGTTACCTGTTGCTGAAAGACGAATTACCAGTGCAGTTTCCGATGTTTTTCGACAACCGCAAATGCTACCAGCTGCGGTCAAAGGCAATAATGTTGGTTCGACTGAGATTTCGGCAGCAATTCCTCGCAAATGGTTCTACATTGGAAATTTAAATTCGGAGTGTACCATTGAGAACTTGACCAAACACCTAGAGGCCCATAAACTGCATCCGTTAAACTGTGAAAAATTAAAAGGCAATGATGAACTTAAGGCATCATTTAAAATATCTGTTTCGCCGGACCTTGAGGGTGCTGTTCTAAATTGTGACAACTGGCCATCCAATTTTATTGTTAAGCCATTTATTTTCCGGAAGGTATATAGGAATAATATTAATAATATTAATCAAAATAACAGAAATTTTCGTGAGGGCAGCGACAACTACTATCGACGTCGGAACCAACAATTTCAATAGATTCCGACTCTTATTCTGCTATCTCGATGGATTATTTTAATATTAATATCATTTATCAGAATGTACGCGGTCTAAACATTAGATAAAATAAAATATAAAGATACATTTATTTACTTTTTGCATGTACCCCAAAATTAGATCTCATTCTAACACACACTGTGGTACAAGAGCATGTTTGCCATATTTCCTTATTAATCAGTGAATTTAACTCTCAATTAGGTATATTTTGTTTTTAAATGGCACTTACTATTTTAAATTTATTGCACCATGTTACATTTGTTATTCTATAAATACCTAATTTATATCTACGTTAATTACCAAAAAATCATACGTAATTACCTACTTTAGAATTTGAAATATTGTCAACAAGGATGCCGGGAATTTTTATAAATAAAAGTGGCAATGCCGCGCAGCAGTCTCGGTTGCTTCGGCTACGTCTCGTCTACTTTCGGCCGATTCCGGCTGAATGACAACATGGATGGCGTACTAGTAGTAAAACGGCATATTTTAAATCTTATATCGGGTGGTGTTCAATGCTTTGTAAGACTTTTTGTGGCAAATTAGTGTTTAATACTTTATCATAGTTCATCATTGTAGAGTTTGCAAGAAAACAAGTCGGAATTTTCCAAAACTTTTGTTTGATCGGTGAGTATTAAATGTCATTTCATATTTCATTGACGTCCCACGAGGGCCATACAAAGCAATAAAATAATGCATGTGTTTCTAGTTCAAGTACAAGTAGATGACAATTAGCTTCTAATAACACTTTACAAGATTATTATAACTGCAAATCAAAAATAAAACTAATCTAGCATCATTGATATTTTCGTCTTAATGGTCTACACGCATGATACAATAAAAGTAAGATATGATATCGCGCAGGCGACGATTCGCCTGTGACCTCATTGCGAGCGTTGTTTGGCGCCGCGCGCCGGCCGGCATTTACAACATGAACGAACGTGTGCTTTGCATTTGAGATTCGTATGTTTTATATCTAAATTTTGTTGGCGTTACTGTTCCTTATAGTGCGCCAAGCGAGTGAACCTTAACAACGACTGAAGGGGGTAGAGGACTAGCACGTAAAATATTTTGCCTTCCCATAGGCGCACGAGGTTATTCTTACCATGTTATTATAGATAAAATTGATTAGTTTAAGACGTTAAAATTAATTACAGTTTTTTTTTATATTACAGTCTTATAGTACAAAATATGTCATATAATAATATCTCATTTTTATAATGAGGATAGTATTCTATGATATTATTTGTTATATGTATTACATAAATATGTTGTAGTAATAAGTAGAGTTCGTTTCCCGGAGGTTTTGTATTTACGTCAAACTTCCACTACGACTTTCCCAGGTGTAACGTGAAAATATTGAAATTGTAACTTGAAAATAATGAAATTTTAGTAGCCGACACCGGGGGCCTGGCACAGTGTTTCCAAAAGTTGCACATTTTCTTATGGGGAATAACAGTGTTGTTTACTATTTAAGTATATTTAATATTCCACTTCACGCATGACCCTCCGCTCGCTTCGGGGGCGCAACCAAACAAAACTAACCCAAACGTTAGTTTGGGTTAGGCATGCCGGAAAGAAAAAAGAAATGAAATTTGTCAGTCGAAAATGCAAATATTTTTTAGCTTGTTTTTCCTCATTTGGGAATGTCTTGGGTTAGTTTGGGTTAGGTTTGTTTGTTTACGCCCCCGGAGCGAGCGGAGGGCCATGTATGAAGTGAAATATTTGACGAATATGTACATACAAAGGAATAGTGTAATCGAATGAGTGTCTCTTTTATTCCGATGAATGAATGCAAATACATATTGAACAATCATCCAAGAAGCCACGTTTACCATACGGCGGGCAATGATATCATTATGGCAGGATCGAACATCCCTTCATCTTCATTCAATCGGACTACTGGGGGTCTCGGTCAACAGCAATATGTCCTGACATGACCACGTTGCTAACATCGCAAAATCAGCCTCCCAGACCCAGCAGCCTGGTACGCTATTTCGCAACCAAAAATTTATACAACGCAGCAGTTGCTCTTGCTTTACAAAGCGCAAATAAGACCGTGCTTAGAATATTGCTCACATATCTGGGGTGCCACGCCAGAGCACACCCTTAGGCTACTGGATTCCGTTCGGAAGAGAGTTGTGCGTCTCGTCGGTGACCCGGAATCTGGATAGTCTGAAACACCGCAAACATGTGACCAAGGAATCACTGTTTTACAGATACTTTTACGGCAGAGGTTCCCAGGATTTAGCCCGCCTTATCCCGCCCCTGACAACGCCTGTCTAAGAGTCACGATAGACGGCAAGAGCGCACCGGTTCGTCGTACAACTGAAAACACCTAGAACATCGCTTTACAAGAACTCCTTTGTCTGACGCACTGCATCACTGTTCCAGGACGCATATTCGGATGTAAAAAGCAAGATGTCCATTCGACTATGCCGAACGTTTCTTCATATGTGACGTGCACTATAGCATTTAGTCGGATGTCGTGACTGTTACATAGAATCAACAAATAAGTCTTCAATTATTTAAACACTTCATGCATGGCCCTCCGCTCGCTTCGCTCCCTATACGGGGACTCAACAAATAGAAACTAACCAGGTGCTAACCAAAACTAACCCAATTTTTTTTTATGTTGGGTTAGTTTTGGTTAGCAATTGGTTAGTTTCTGTTTGTTGAGCACCCGAAGCGAGCGAAGCGAGCGGAGGGCCATGCATAAAGCGTTAAGATAATTGAAGACTTATTTGTTGATTCTATGTAACAGTCACGACATCAGACTAAATGCTATCGTGCACGTCACATATGAAGAAACGATCGGCATTGCCGAATGGACATCTTGCCTGTTATATGCGAATATGCTCCCAGGACATATGTTCCCCAAACTAACTATTCAAGAACCGTGTCAATCAACATCTTCGCACACACACCGCTCGTCGAGCAATATAGGATGTGCTACTGCAATAAAAAAATCATTCACCTAAATAAAAAAAAGAGTAGAAACACTTATAGAACAGCTTATTCGCTACCAGCTAGTCAACTCTATCGAAATTGGAAAGTTGGAGTGTCGGACACTGCGCCCTGAGCGGTTCAGTTCCACAGTTGAATTTAAAATGAGTTTTCGCTTAAAAATACATGACAAATTCGTCCGAAGCCTCGGCTATCGCCCTGAGAGGTTCGGAAATTTCGGATTTTTATACAATTGTGCGTTTTAAAATCGTTTTTAAATGGATTTTAGACCATAAAATAGATATTTATGCAATCAGTGTGTAAAGTGAACCTTTTTTTATGAATGGGAATATTGATAAAAAAATTAATTGAAATTGAATAAAAAAAAGGTACTTTACACATGAGTAGCATACAAAATTTTTTCTACTACCGAAAAATATATGAAAAAACAAAAATATTATGAAATTACTTTAGGCACTAGTGCGTAAAATAAATTATTTTACACACTAGTGCGTAAAATATATTTTTTTTCGCATTGCCCTAAATGATAAAAAATATGTCAGATTTACTTTACGCACTAGTGCCTAAAATAACTTATTTTACGCACTGCACATTAAAAAGGCCTATTTTACGAATCTTAGAGAGTGCGTAAACTGAGTACTTTACGCACAGTAGTAGAAAAAGCATATTTTAAATTAAACGAACTGTCAAAAGTATTATTCAGATGCCCAGGCGTTTAAAACAATATTAAGTCATGACCCTCTTCTAAAATTTGCAAAACTTGGTTATTGACTTTCCCAAATCAAAGGATGCCGCCGCAAGATGACTAGCTGGTAGTGAATAAGCTGCGCTTATAGCGCACCATTTTTCTAATGAATTTTGCTAACGAAACTACAGTAAACGCCTGGCAACAGTGTGCCTTCTTAAAAATCTTTGTTTTGGCTTTCGTGACAGTTGACAGTAAAAAGGAGGATGGATATTTACAAGTAAAATTTTATTTTGTTATGGGGCTATGGCTATGAGTCCCTTTAAATTAGGACCGGAACAAAACGGAGGTCTCTCGTTCGACGCAAATGTATCCTAGTTAATATTTTCACCCGAGAACTGATTTTCAGATGTGTTTTGTATATATTTCTAGTGCTTTTGTGAAGTGGTGCTGAAAATTTGTGTCAAAACTCGAACTTTGAGGGCATTTTTTCGGTTCAAATGTAGCGGATCTTGCGACTTTTTTGGCTTAAACTACTATATAGGACACCCCCTTTCTAGTGAAAAAAGAGAATTTGCAAAATCGACAAAACTTATATATCACCAGACCCTACAAACCAAATAATATAAATAACCACACAGTTCGGCATCGGCAATTTCCACGCCAATGGCTAAAGCAAGTCGCTGCCGAAATTTTAAAATATGTAAAAAAAGTAGGTGTTGGTCTAGGGTCAAAGTGTATTTAATATATCCTGCGGCCAATCACAAAACTGCCTCCCCGCTAAAAATCAAGTAAACGTCGCACTGTTGCCTATTCTCGCATATTTTAAATAGCTTGAAGGCGAATAAAATATAAACATTATAAATATTATAGTATACTTATTCCGTATAAATAACAAAATTAAGTATTCAAGTAGGAAATTTAAATATGTAAATTCACTATAGGAAACTAGAGAGAAAATAAATTAGGATTATTAGGAAAAAAATGTGGCAGCATCTAAATATGCGAGGACATTTTTTGTCCGCATTCTTTCCGTCCAGGTTCTTTCATTTGGCAAACAGTAGACGGTGTTTGTTGGTATTTTTAATTAAAAAACGTTTAAATGAGGTGTGCTGTGGACGGATGTAAGGTGGATAACCAAGGCAACAACTTTGATACGAATATAAGGTGTGTTCACTTTTCCCAAAGACAAAATATGTGTAGTAAATGGGTTCACCTGTGTAAGGATAAATTTAATAAAACTTCTGCACGTATTTGCTCAAAACATTTTGAGGAAGATGACTGTACTATGTACAGGGTGGCCCGTTTAAGACGGGCCTATACCTTATCTCGAAGACTACGATGGTTGCAAAAAAAATAAATACAAAAGTGTTCCTAGTAAAACGATCTTTACTTTTTTGTATTTTTTTAATCCTTACTTTTTCTTTGGTCAAAGAAAGTTACACTTTTTTAAATGAAACACTCTATATTTTCTTACATTTTTGGATTCTACTTAAAATTCTAAGCATATTAAATTTGATGTATGATGTTATACCTTTAGAGTTAGTAGTTTCACAGCTCTATAAACAGTTGAAAATCGGTACTTTGGCTTCTTTTCACATTGGCAACAGGAAGACCATTAAAGATGGAGTAAAATTAATTCCATATTCCTATCTTAACTTTCCAAGAGCTATCTGATGGTGCTAACTGATGGTACCTACGGAGGTACCAGATTTGGTACCCGTGGTACCACCTGCCAATGGTACCTACCGAGGTATCAGATTTGGTACCCATGGTACCACCTGCCAGTGGTACCTACTGAGGTAACAGATTTGGTACCCATGGTACCACCTGCCAATTAGTACCGTCAGATAGCTCTTGAAAAGTTAAGATAGGAATGTGAAATTAATTTTACTCAATCTCTAATGGTCTTGCTACCATCAGGATCTGATAAATTTAACAATTTCTAAAAAAAGAAAGATGACTAAAATTTTTATTTAAGAAAATATATTATGATCGATATCCTTTTTTTTGCTCTCGATTGGCCAATACTCAATAAACGTTTTTTAGATAAAAGTAAAAGTTTATTACGTTTTTCAAAAGATGCTGTTTTTAATACAACTATTTTGATCCATTCATCATAAAAGTTATGTTGAATATTAGTTTTTTTTTTATTAAATAGTATTAATATGTAATAATTAGTTTTTAATTTCACCCAGGACACAACTTTTCTTGATAAATAGAGAAAATAGGCATTTCAATAGAAGCCAATCACGCAATGACGTCACTGCGCGGAGCGAACGAATTTGAGACGGCTAGATATCATACCTTCCGTTTATTGTATCATGGTCTACACGAGTCCTACCGCCTGACGAGTCCTAGGCTTGTGGTGCGCGCATTATAAGCACACTTCTGAAAACTGAATGATATATTGCTTATAAATACTTTTAAAACCTTGCCATCTACTTTTACTGGACTGGTTTGAGGACCATATGAAGATGACCCGTTAAATTGCCATGGAACCGAATTAATAAATTAGTGTTAAGAAAATATTTTAAAATCAGAATACATTATGAAACTTAAAAAGCGTGAATTTTCTCAGAAACCAAGAGTTAGAAGTTTACTTGCAAAAGCTGTCTTATTTAGAAATGAATACACTTTTGTATACATATTAGTTATTCAACTAGATTGTTTAAATAAGCGTTGTATACCTACTTAAAATTAAATCTCAGGACTTAAAAACTTGTCAAAATAATTTTGCCTGGTATTTTCTTAATCTCTATCTTTGCTTTGTTTTGTTCTTTTGAGATTTTATTTATTGTTGTGATTATTATTTTTGATTTTTTAATAGCGAAATCAGTAGACCTACTCCATTTAATTATTGGAACATTTTGAACGCCATTACAATATTATGAAAGGCAATTTTACATCTATTACGATAAAAGTATGTATATACTATCCTAAATGAGGCGATTTGATTTAGTATTATGGTGTATTGCAATATCTTTAATTTTTAATTAATTAAAATTCACAGTCGTTCGCAAAGATGCAACCGGGGGGACATTGAAAATGATAAATAGAAGAGCAAAAATGTGATATGTGTTATAATTCAAATAGTTTTTAAAAGCAGAATTTAAAACAGTAAATGTTTTGAATATTTACGAGTGTTTATAATATTTTTAATTAAAGAAATGCATTTTTAGATTAATATTAAAGATTATCATAATTAAAAAATAAATAAATAAAGAAAGGTGCAGATATGAAGACCTAAAAAAATTACCCTCCACTTGTAGATAGGAAAATATATTAATAATATATAATTAGCTATAACATTACTGTAATATTTTTAACCTGTTCCGATTCGTTTTAGCCAGTTTTGGTGTCTCTGGTTATTTTAGTCATTTTCGGATAGTCGTTCAAACAACTTTCGGTTAGTTTCAGTTAGTTCAAATTTATTTTAGCCATTTGAACCGACTCCAATACGTTATAATCAAATTTAAGATTTTTGATTAGTCCCCAAAATTCGGTTCGTTTTGGTTGGTTTTAACTTACTTTAATTTTTGTAACCTATTCCGGTACGTTTTAGCCCGTTTTGGTGCTTTTGGTGAGTTTAAGTTAGTCATTCAATCAACTTTCGATTACTTTCAGTTAGTTCTAATTTATTTTAGGCATTTGAACTGGTTCCGGTACCAACTTAAATGTTTTTGACGAATTTTAGTTAGTCGCCAAAATTCGGTAAATTTGGGTTAGTTTCGAGGTACTTTAATATTTTTAATGTTCCGATACGTTTTGGCCCTTTTTGATGCTTTTGGTTACTTTTAATTAGTTTTGGTTAGTCGTTCAATCAACATTCGGTAAATTTCAGTTGATTTTAATATATTTTAGTCATTTGATCCGGTGCCGATACGCTATAAGCAATTTTAACGTTTTTGGTTATTTTTGGTTAATCGGCAAGATTCGGTTAATTTGGGTTAGTTTTAATTTACTTTAACATTTTTAATGTGTTCTTATAGGTTTTGCTTCTTTTAGTTAGTTTTGCTTAGTCATTCAATCACCTTTCGGTTACTTTGAGTTAGTTCCAATTTATTTTAGTCATTTGAACCGGTTCCGATACCTTAATTATGACCAATTTTAATGTTTTTGGTTAGTGTTGTGTAGTCGCCAAAATTCAGTTTATGTGGGTTAGTTTTAACTTACTTCCATATTTTTAATCTGTTTCTATACGTTTTAGCCCGTTTTGGTGTTTTTGTTACTTTTGGTTAGTCATTCAAACAACTTTCGGTTATTTTCAGTTAGCTCCAATTTATTTTAGTCATTTTAACCGGTTTCGATACGTTATAATCAATTCTGTGGCTACGCGTGCCAGAGTTTTGGTGTTCGAAATTGTCGATACCTTTTTTTCATACGTTTTGATACCCAATCAGTATGAACAAAAAATTTGGAGGTATGGTGATGGAACTTTATTGACTTTTAATCTTTTATAATTTAATATCCCTCTAAATCTAAAATATGAATAAAGACTTTTCAATACATTTAAATAGCATTCCTGCTCAAGACAATCAAATTTATATTATGTGCTAAAAAATTCGTTTCCAAACTTGAAAATTGTCGGTCTCAAATTACCCAATATTTCAATATCCAAATTTAATTTAAGAATCGAACTCTATAAACGACCCACAAATTCCCATTTTTAGTTTTTGCGTAATCGATTGAATTTTTGTGAAAGACAAAATATTAGGGAAAATAAAAATGCTACGCCTATGTTTGTTTACCCACTAGCCACTTTCTGTACCACAGTTTCATTGATAAATACGCACATCACAGTCTGTGGTTTACGATGCAGTTTTCTAGAAAATTATGAATGACAGACTTTGTCTTTTTAAGTAAGTAGTCTTAGGTCTAAACTCTAAATTTACAGAATTTAATAATAATTTATGGGCCACATATGAGGAATGCGATATTATAGTAATAACAGAAACCTGGTTAGATGAAATAGTGAAGGATTGTGAATTTTGTCCAGTAAGTATTTTTAACGTTTACCGTAAAAATCGTAATTATGAACTTTCTGGTAGAACCAGTGGCGGCGGCGTTTTAATAGCTGCAAAAACCAAATTTAATATGTCCAGAATGGATATCGTTTTTATTGATCCAAATATAGATGTATTAATAGTTAAGTTATTTTTAAATGAACATAGTTATTTCTATATTGTAGCCGTATATATCGCGCCAACTTGTAATTTAAACTCTTATGAAAAACTGTACGATATTATTGAGCAGCAATACTACGTCTATGACTCTAAATATATAATTTTAGGTGATTTTAATATCCCTCATCTTAATAATTTTTATTAAACTCAAAAAACGAATACTTGGGTTCAAGGATTTACCAGTTTTGTGTCTATTCTTGATGCAGCTCAACTAATCCGTGTTTCGATTACTCAAAATCGTTTATTTGATTTAGTGATTAGCCAAGAGAATTGCAACATATCAAGAAGTGATAAGAGCCTTGTGAAGGAGGATATTTTTCACCCTACCTTAAATATTTCTGTGTCACTTGGGCATTTAAAGAAAGAAAAACAACTAAAAAATATTAGAGTTGGATATAATTTTAGAAGGGGCAATTATGATTTGTTGTATCAAATCTTCAGGCAGACTGACTGGGAATTTATGCAGTCCTATGTAGATGTGGATGCTGCTGTTCAAAGTTTTTATGATGAATTAGGTAATATCATTGATATTTGTATACCTAAATCTAAATGTAGTGGTAAACATTACCCTGTCTGGTTTAATAGTTCTATAATAAAAAAGCTAAAAGTGAAAAATAAATTACGAAAACGTTATAAAAAGTTCAAATTAAGTTCAATTCTAAACTTAAAATGATACGAAGTGAAACTAAAAAAGAGATAAAAAATACTCATAAAAATTATATAGCATCTATAGAACAAAAAATAGAACAAACATTCGGGTCTTATATTAACAGCAGAAAAGGCTCACTGCATATCCCTACTTCAATGCATCTAAATAATCAAAACTTTAATGATGGTGCTGCTGTTTGCAATGGTTTTGCTAGTTACTTTGACAGTGTTTTCTCCAATGAGGCCGGAACTAACCCTAATATTATACATAATTTGAATGCTTCTCAGGTGACACTCAATATGGTTCAGATTACTGATGTGTGGGATGCATTAAAAGGCATAAAGGTTGGTAAAGCAGTTGGGTTAAATTCTATACCCTCTTTCTTTTTTAAAGGTTTTTCAGACTTTCTTAGCTATCCTTTGAGCTTATTGTAAGTAAACATATTTGCAATAAGGTTAAAAATTGTATATCCCTTCAACAGCATGGTTTTCTTGGATCTAGGTCCACAGTAAGTAATCTAGTCACTGCTACTCAAGATATAAATATCTCTAATACTCTAAATGATCGAGAGCAAATAAATTTCATATATACGGACTTTGAAAAAGCATTTGATAAGGTTTCTTTTAACATATTGCTAGATAGATTGAAGTTTGAGTTTGGTTCTCATGATAATTTAGTTTTATTCCTAAAGAGTTATCTTTCTAATAGGGAACGTGTTGTTAATATAAAAGGTTATACAACTTCGCCATTTATTCCAACTTCGGGGGTTCCCCAAGGTTCAAATCTTGGACCACTCTTATTTTTATTATTTATTGACAGCATCACAAAGGTTGTTAAAAGTTCATCATGTTTATTGTTTGCAGATGATCTAAAAATTTACAAGAAAATTAAAAGCTATGCTGATTGCTTAGATTTTCAGATTGACTTAAATAATATCGTTCAATGGTCAAATGATAACAAATTAAAATTTAATATAAATAAATGTTTAACTGTTTGCTATTCTCGTAAACACAATCCTTTTCTATTTCCTTATAAAATCAATAATATCTTGCTCAAACGAGTGAACGAAATTACTGACCTAAGAGTAATTTTTGATGACAAATTGACATTTATAGCTCATAACAATTATATTGCAAACAAAGCGTCTCAAATGTATGGATTTATAGTTAGACATACTAAAGAATTTACCAACCCCACTTGTTTGAAACAGCTATACTTTAGTTATGTAAGAAGTGTGTTAGAGTATGCATGTTTAATTTGGAATCCGTATTATGATTGTTATAAGCAAAGTTTACAACGTATCCAAAATAAAATGGCTCGTTACATGTTCTATAAGGATAATGGGTACTATAGTAGAGATATTTCTTCAATAACATTACATAATACTTATAATATTCAATTACTTGAGAAACGAAGAACCAAATTTGCCATAGAATATCTGTTTAAATTAATTAATGGACTAATTGATGACCCCATATTTCTGTCATGTGTATCATTGAATCTTCCTTCATACAATACTAGAAATACATTAAGTTTTTACCTCCCATATGTGGCCCACAATAATAGACATTTAAACTCACCTCTTTTTAGTATGTGTAATTCATACAACAATATAAAAAATAATGCAGATATCTTTAATTTAAATTTGTCACAACTGAAAAAAAATGTTAAATGACATATTATAATGGCAGAGATGTTTATATGTGGGTACTATAGTTTTTCTATTATAGTTGGATAGGTACATAATTATACAGTGTGTCCCCGGATGGACCTAACTATACTAGTAAACTGTCTTATTTTGCATTTTAGCAAAAAAGTTATTCTTCATAAGAAGTTTTGCTTAGTCTTAAAAGTCCATAGCCGTTTTCAAAATTTCGAAATATTATACGGGGTTGTTAAAAAATAAGAAAACGTAGATCCAAGTCAAGAATGAAGAGCATGTTATTTGAAAGATATGAAAAATCTTATTGTTTCTTATGTCAACAAAAGCTCCAATATCAAGTTTGAACGTTAAATTTTAAACTTGATTTTTACCTTCATTATGATTACCAAAGTAGAACACAAATTTAACCAAAGTTTATAATTATTTATTGAACAAAAACAAAACACAAATACAAACATTACTCAACATGTTGTCCTCCTAAATCTACACATTTTTCGATGAGCGCTCTAAATTTTTCGTACACCTGATGCAAAGTATGCTCATTTATGTCGGCTACTGCTTATCTAATTTTTTGTTTTAAAAGATTTTCATTGTCATGAAGATCATTCGCATACGCTTTTTGTTTGAGGTATCCCCGTAAAAAGAAATCTGACGCGGTAATATCCGGGGAACGTGGAGGCCAGCTAATAGTACCGAGCTGTCCAATCCATTCATTAGGAAAATTCCTATCTAACCACTCTCTAACTTTAATTGCTCTATGCGCAGGACAACCATCCTGTTGAAAATAAAGTGTCCGTTTGACCTGAATATCTACGTCATTCAGAGCAGGGAGTAGGAAGTTTTCCAACATCTCTAGGTATGTGTTCTGGTTTACGGTTCCATCGAAGAAATATGGACCAATCACTTTATTATACATTATTGGGCACCAAACATTGATTTTTTTATATCGTTGCCTATTGGTTATAATTCGAAAATTTGGATTTTCTTCCGACCAATATCTACAGTTTTTGACTGCTTACAACATCATTCGTGGTGAATGTTGCTTCGTCTATGAAAACAATGTGTCTGTAAAAATATCTCTCCATTATAATTCGTTCTCCCATCAACAAACAAAATTCTAAACGAAGCCCATCATCTCCCGCTTCACGTTTATGAGTTCTAACCGGTTTGTATGGATACACTTTATTTTCTGATAGAATTCTCTGTAAGTGACTTTTACTAATGGATAGATCCTGCGCTGCTTTTTTTAGCGATTTCTTCGGGAAGTATCTTACCGAATCAAGAGCAATCATTTTCATCATAACTGCTTTTTTTCTTCTTCAAGTCTGCTACAGCGCCAGTTCTATTAAACTTTCCAACTAACTCCCAAAGACAGTTTACAGAAACGTATACCTCCGGATATTTCCTATTAAAAAGATCAATTGCAAAACGATACGTTGTTACCCCTATACCATAACATTTAACTAAGTAAATTCTTTGCTCTAGAGCCAACATTATTCAAAAGTTTGTGACACTGACAAGCTTTGTTGACTTTAATAAGTACCTGAAACTTAGTTTGAAAGTCAGCTGACTTTATTGTTATTATGAATAACTTCATTATTTACGTCTCATCGCTATCGGTTAAATTAGCGTTCAGTAATATATAAGATAAAAATCAACTTTAAAATTTAACGTTCAAACTTGATATTGGAGTTTTTGTTGACATAAGAAACAACTTTTTCCCATAAGATTTTTACATAACTATCTTTCAAATAACATGCACTTCATTCTTGACTTGGATCAACCTTTTCTTATTTTTTAACCACCCCGTATAATGTTTCGAAATTTTGAAGACGGCTATGGACTTTTCAGACTAAGCAAAACTTTTTATGAAGAATAACTTTTTTTGCTAAAATGCAAAATAAGACAGTTTACTAGTATAGTTAGGTCCATCCGGGGACACACTGTATATTAATTTAATATTAATTTAGTCTTAGATATCTTTGTACTTTGTAATAGGATCAGTGCATTGTGTAATAAGGTGTTAAGTGTAAATAAATAAATAAATAAATATTATAGAAACTATCAGTATAACAAGAACAAAATGATGTGACATTAGTTTGAAACACAAACAATACATGATTAAAGACAATTTAGTTGCCTGGTCGATGCCATCTATCGGAAAGAAACTGATTTGTGAAATATCATATTTTAATAATTCATTAGAACTGTTATTTTTTTCTGAAGATTAAATAATTCTTCTTATTTAAGTACTTTCTGAAATGAATTTGATGATAACACTATGTTCGTATTTTACATTGATGTGTCACTACATTGCTAAATTTACCATTAGAACTAATACTTTTTTGACAAAATAAACACATATAGCATTTACTTATTTCTAAGCAATATAATAGCCAAATAAAAACCTGATTGTACAAAATTAGTTTAAACTACATTCAGTTGAACTTTATAGTTAAAGCATCCTTTATAAAATGCAATGTTGGGAAGAGAGCAATAAATTTTACAGTATTCCATTTCACATGAGAACGTAGTATGAGTTAATCGAGCTTAGCTGAGCTTAAGCTGGACGTGTCCATCCAGACCATTAATTCCGCATGACCACTTCAGCACAGTTGAAACTCTACTGATGGTTGAACCTAAGATGTAAAATTATTATCAGTCATGGTTCAACTGAGTCTAAACTAATTATGATGATGAACCAGAATGTTCAGCTATTTGCAGCTCATTTTATTCATAAATAGGCTGTCAGGATTATTAAATCCAACAAAAAAATTATACTCGATATTTGGCTGCAGGAAAATTAAAGTAAACGCATTTAACTCCTTTTATTTTCATTGTCTAACACCAAAAAGCAGTACGTTTCCAGCAAATGCTACTTACCAGTAGCAAGAGCTTAGATACTTGACTTAGATTTTACTATTAGCTAAAATAACAGCTAGTACTTACTTGAGGCTAAAAGCAAACGCACGGTTACTATCCACCTCACCTATTTTTAGAAAGGTATTATCATCTTTTATAAATATCATATATTTATTACAATAAATCGCCATGAGATTTGTTCACGAACTTAGCATCATTCATTAACTGTATTTTACATTATTTTAAGTAAATCGCGCGCAGTCTGGGTTTTGTGATAGTTTGAATCCTATATAGTTATTTTATATCCGATTTCTGTCAAAAAAATTGATAAAATCTGAACAGCGAGAAGCTTGTTCATAGAAAATCATGATTACCTTATGCAGGAGAATTAGCAAGGTAGTTACAAATGTGATAAATATAATTCTTTCCCCATTTTTAAAGAAGAAGGTAAATAACTGGAAGAATGTTTTTGCAATTTTTAAAATATATTTTTTCCAAAAAAGTACTTTTTTCATTTTGGCTGCTCAAGATTTTATGAGAGTTTATCAAAGTTGATTACTTGTCAGCAATTATGATCCTAAATGGATGAAATAAAATGAAATTAACATACATAATCAGAAAAAAAATCTCTATTCTGGCATTTTAGTAACTGACAATCGTAACGAAATACCAATTAAATCAGATTTCCATATATCTGAGAGCACCTTCTAGGCAGGTTCAGAATCAGGTTGTTTATAAAATCAACAGTCCCACTGTTTCAACGTTATTTACATGAATTCCTTTATTTGTGCTGGCTGCAGATCATTTATTGGAACCTGCGTAATCTAGCACACATATTATGTTTGATCGGGTTGTAGTCAGGTAACATGGGATACCACACCATTCTTAAAATATTAAGGTCTTCAAATACACGATTGGCAATAGCAGATCAATGTAAGCCCGAATATTCCCATAAACGTACACAAAATCCACACCAAAATTTTCTGCAAAAGGGACAACAATCGGTGGCAAAGGTCTCTATATTGAGTGATGTTTATTGACGAACCTTGTAAAATAGGCAGTTTAGTGAGAACATTATATTTATGATTTCATTAAAAATAATAACAAAAACCAAGTGGTTTCCCTATTCCTTCCCGGCGTATTTCATTTATTAATCTTTACCGAGCGTTCCTTGTAGATTTGCGACAGACAATAATATGTTAAAATCGATTTGAATTTCGATGTCTTCTTCTTAAGTTACCTGTTTCATGCCAATATTGATCTTGCCTCTTCTTCCTATACAATTTAGTTTACTTGCCAATAACTGCAGAGACCCAGAGCTATATGTGACTTATCTTCATGTAAGAGCAGAGTATTAATTAAATCATTCTTAAAAAACGACTTTAAACTATTTTTAGACAAAAATGGTTTAGTCTTGTGCAAATTGACGACAGCAGATGAGTTTTTGTTTTTAGTTATTCTACTTTTCTAGAAAATCGACAAGAATGTACTACTGAACCCCGAGGGTTTTATAATAGGTTTGTTCTAGCAGCGATTACAAACGGTTTCAAACCGTCCGGAGTTTGCGCATAACGATATAAGCGTCGCTTATGTCGCTATGCGCAAACTCCGGATGGTTTGGAACCGTTTGAAATCGCTGCTAGAACAAACCTAATAATTAACTTAAGGATAAAAACTAAACAAGAAATGAAAAATTAGTTAAGTAACGAAAATCTTTATTAAGTAAATAGTTGCCAAAAATCAAATAAAAATTTAATATAAAAAGATTTAAAATCTTCTTTAGAAAACCTCACTTCATGTATTGATCGATTTAGTAAGTATATTTTTAAAACCGGAATATCCACAAACGAGTCGCTACTGATGTTTCGTTTAAAAATGTCCGTAATCTTTCTCCTTTAATACGGCAACAGCAGCGCCTCTGACATTCTATAAGGATGACGAGCGAAAATTGAGGAAAACAAAATGAGAGGTAGAAAGCAAGGAGCGACTACTTACCAATGCTCTCTACAGTAAAAGGATTGTAAATGATCTTGGCTGTAAAAAGAACTTAATATTAAATGCAATTATGCAATAATTGTCCATAACTTCCTGCATCAATCCAAAAGTATCATTATTTTAAAATTCTACTATTAAGTTGTTCATCTAAGATAAGTATTATCAAATTTTCTAAAAATAATTCATTCTCTAGCTAACTCAGCATGCAGCGTACCTGCAGTGAAATTTGTAGCATTCATACGTCCTATAAAACACCTACTATCCAAGTATATTTTTCACGACTGTTATTGAAATATAATTCTAACGAATGAGTGGTGTATAATTATTGGAATATACAATTCCAGCACAGCTTGCCAAGTTGATGTAATTTTCAGGAATTCAAATCAAAGCTTGCCGTTGTTAGTTTCAACTTATGCAGACTCTAGCTGAACGCTCTGTTTTGATCAACTGCTATTTGATAAAATTGGCTTTGAGTTTGTAGATTTATTTCCACATGAAAAATATGTTTTCTTCATGATTAGGGATTATTCACGGTACTCTACCTCTGAAGTTGTCTTCCCGTAAATCACAATACAGTTCTACAGTTTGCAGTATGAGCAGAGTACAAATAATATCGAGTACAGGCACTCAACAAAATCGTTTTGATGTTTTTGCATCAAACACAAAAGCCGCCTCATACCTGCAGCACGGTATAAATAGTTTTAGTTGGTCTGTCGGGAGAGATTCAAAAAGTATTCGCTGCTGCAAAATGACTTCCTCGGTTATTATTTCAACGCTACCCGACAACAAACAATCTCAGGGCGTTTGTACACTGGCGGTATACTGTCCCTCGTAGCCGAACCACCGCGGGCCACGAATCAGATTGATCCGGATTCGCTCCGACGGCGACGCGACGCTAAACACTGTCGGCAAAATTGGAAATTTGTCTCCAGTGGACCTACCGTATATTTATTTTTTTTTACCGTGGTATGAGGTCCAATCTCTGGCGCTGTTTGACTCCTGCGAAGCGCAGCTAGGTATAATAAAAATAATGGATAATCCTAATTGCATCTGCGGGGAATAAATGAATTTAGATCATATCATTTTGGAATGTGTCACTGGCGATAGTGTCAAGAAAAATTTCATAAAATTGTGAAAAAAGTGAAAATCCCAATAAACATTTAGAGTTATCATTAATAACCCAGCATGAGAAATAGCAAGGACGTTGCCTAGAAATATAATAATATTAATAATAATAATAATAATAATAATAATAATAATAATAATAATAATAATAATAATAATAATAATGATAATAATAATAATTGTATATTTTTTTTAAATCAACTTTGAAAATTAATAAGAATCTTTGATTGTTAATTCACTGCATGAATTGCAGTAGTTGAGTTGCATAGCAAGAAGATAGGGTAAAACACCCACTAATTGGCACCTTAAGAAGTTTTATTTCTATGATTACGAATTTCAGATGGATTGGATCGTTTTGTCTATGAATTAGGTCAACTAGATTTTTGTAAACTTTTTTCTTCGCCTCCATAATCATTTTTAGAACAATAATTATTTCTTAAAATTTAAAAAAAAAATGAGAAATTACCATATTTCTAGTTATTGTCATATAAGTCTAAACATTAGCACTCAGTTAATAACACAATATTTTTTCTATTTGAATATAAATGTGTATGCTTAGAAAAAAACTATTGTTGGCAATGCCAAATTAAGGATAAGTTATACAGGGTACTTAAAAAATAAAGAAAAATAAGGTTACAAAAACAAAAATTTTGGAATATCGGAAAACGTTCTGCAGAAAAATATAGTTCCTATTAAGGCAAAAATAAAAGGCTAATACCATTTTTTCCAAAAGTGTATCGTTGCTGAAAAAATAAGGACAAATTTAAGAAAAAGAAGGTGTTTTCGAAATTGTTTCAATAATTGTCATGAATTTTCTCCGCAACAGTGCACTTTTGGAAAAAAATGGTATTTGACTTTTATTTTCCCTCGATAGGAACTTAATTTTTTTCTGCAGAAGGTTTTCCGATATTCTAAAATTTTTGTTTTTTTTAACCTTAATTTTTGTATTTTTTAGTACCCTGTATAACTTATCCTTAATTTGGCAATGCCAAAATTAGTTTTTTTCTAAGCATCAACTTTTATCAAGAATAAAATTTTCTGTAAGAGCAATAATAAAAAAGTTTTCCATATGGTGCGAACTTTTTGAAAGGCACTGTATATATTTTTAAAATGTATATTACAAATATAGTTGGTTAGAACAAATATACTCATATATTGATAACTGGATATTTCAATTAACCAAGTAAATATTTTAACTAAAAGATAAGTAAAAAATATGTAAAAACATAATAGCAAAATTAAAGAGCAACGAAATGTTAGGTTTGTCTAGAGTCTAGAACATGCCCACCAGGTAAAATTTTCTTGATATGTATTATTTTTTTAAGCATATATAGTGGAAAACACGTGAGCAGTTTTGACACTTAATACCATATTTCATGTACTTAAAAAAACATAATATGTATTTATTTGCGATTCTGTTATTTCTAGGGGAAGTAGGTACAACTAACTTTTCGATAAGGGACTGAAATTAAAGGAGAGCTTTTTTTTAACTGGTGTATAATATCTTTGACTTTTTTCTTTAGTAGGGTCTTACATCTTGTCAACTTCTACAGATTCTCTGAGAATAATTGACGTAACAAGTTCTTCAGGATATACACCTTTTTCCATAACTACAGAGGGTGAATTATCTTCTTGAAGCTTGTTTACAGTGTCAGCCAATAATAGGTCCTGTTCAAATCTTGCTTTTTTCACATGATGTTCTTCTCCACCGGTATTCTTCTAGCTTTAGTTTTGCTTTGACTCTTCCTTTTATCACCGCTAACCTTTGTAAAGATTTGCTGAGGGTTTTCTGAGTTTTTTTTTATTTATTTCTAATTGCTTCTTTGCTCGATTTCCTTCTCCTTAAGCTCTACTTTCTTCTTTTTTCTTTGAATGTCCATTTTTATTTTATTTACTTATGAAATATCTTCTTCTATCCACTACAAGTTACGACGTAGAGCACTTTCTGACTTTGTCCTTTCAGGCGTTATTGGCCACGGTTTTCAAAGATGAACTATTTAATCGGTTAGATAGATGTAAGACCTGAAGTACTTATTAACTATTATAGTAGTCAGTTGGTCGTTACTTCTTAAAGTTTAGTTGCTTGGTTGGTCAGGTAATGGGCTGCAGGTAGGCCTTCTTGGTTGGTTAGGGATTGAAGCGAATTTTTCAGATACATTAAGATTAAAGATACAGTCAGAGTTACTCCCTTCGTCATCCCCATTAAGAGAGGATTTTTTAGAAGTCGAGTTGCTGTTGCTCAGAATCATTATTGGCATGTCATCGATTTCATTTTGGCTAAATGGTATATATTTCCTTCATACTAGGATTATCGGTGTTGTTAGATTCTTCAATATATGTCGGTTACTTCAAACTTCCCCAATGAACTGAGATTCTATATGTAGAAGCTCCGCTGGCGTAAATTTTCGATAAATACGTAGAAGTGTATTAAAATAATCTTCCTTTGTCATAGCTTTGCATGTTTTACTATGTTGTAAACCATTTGAAATTATAGTTCCGTATATATTGAATAATTCTGAGTCCTCTTCTTTGTTTGCTGTGGTTATGTGTGTTATCAGTGAGTTTTCAGACCTATTCTGCTTTTCCATGCATTTAGAGTAATCGATGGCGTTTAACTTCCACAGAAATAGACCGCAAGCTTTGAAACCATTGCTACTGTATTTATTGTTAGTGCAGATAATGCTTCTTGCAGAATAGGAACAAAATGAAACTTCATAATTTGAACACGCTGGTTACTACATCGCCAGCTGGCAACTGCCTTTTTCCATGTAGTTATCAGCGGTTTAGAGCTGCAAACGTCCGCAGTATATAAAATACTTGTAGCGTTCGGGTACAAGCATATCAGGACGATTTGAAGACCACTGCAAAGCTCACTGAGTAGATAAGTTTGATGTACTTTATGTACATCTACAAAGAGGATGATGGGGAAGTGTACTCCCTATGCCCCAACCCCCAACCCTTTGGAACACTGTAGACAATATTTTCTAGCTATCTTTTATAAAGATACACAATCATCGGTATGGTGAGGTTGCCGAAAAGGTGAACATGACGGTGATATTTGTCTTGACGGATTTTGCTCAATTTGGTAAACATTCTTTGAACCACAGCTTTGTATTCTTTGGGACATAGAGCAAAGGTCTCATCTCCGTTGTATACCCTAGTGGGACCTTCTAAGATGCTGGACAATTTATTTTTCTTGAAGTAGGTTCAACGTTTTCAAACTAATTTTTAATGTCGTTTCAGATACATTTCCACTGGCCTTAGTAGCAGCTTCTGGAATTGAACTTGTTAAATAAAAATGCCTTTGAAGAAAGCATTTATACCAATTATATACAGGTAAATTATTTTAGGAGGGTATTTGTCCAGGAAAGATTTAACCGACAGCCGAATATCTTCTTTCTTCTTAGGGAATCCTCTTCTATGGCTTTCGAACATCCAGGGCAATAGCAGATCATCTTCCTCTCTGGATAATTAGACATCTTAAAAACAAGGCCTGGATTTTAAAAAAGCATGATAAACTGTATAAATTTCACACCCTAAAGACGGGCACTAAAACTAGTAAAATATGTAAGCAGTTTCTTACGAGAATCGTGAGAATCTTTCCTTAAGCAGAGAGGTACACCATCTTCTTTGACACATAGAGATGAGGCCCTACTATTTATTTCCTAACTGTCAATGGGAAATCTCTCTAAACCTAATAATATTCTGTACTCTCAGCAGATCAACAACCTTTCTTTCTTACCAGAGTTTCATCTCATAAAGCAATAGGCCAATGGAAACCTTTAACAGAATACAGAAACGATGATCTGAAGGACTAACATTTATTATCGATGTCCTTCCTATACATTTATCACTAATCAAGAATGACCTGCGTAATGGTTATGTACACCCAAGTAATCCAAATTAAAATCGCCTCCAATAATAACTCGATATCCATATTTGTACTTACTATGTAAATTATTTTTCAACTGAAGGCTCATAAGATTTAGGAAATTACTTCAATATTATTATCGCGAAGAGGGTAATAAAGAAAACTTGTAGTTATTCTAATTATACGGAAAACTATTTTGAACAAACTTACACAAAGTACTTTCCAACAGTCGCTCCTAGAGTTGAACAACTTTCTTAAATTCCAAGTACACTTTTAATTTTTTTGCATCATTATAAAAACCTAATACCTTTTTATTCAGCTGTTCTTTGGAATACTTTTTATATTTTTGATTTGTCTTAAGATTATGACATCCAGAAACTACGAAAAATAATGGTTTAGCCTTAATCGATATTTTGATTTTTTCTTATAAAATTTTAGGAAAGTACCCATTAGCAAAAATATGAAATTTTATTTTGTAGTCATCTCTTAAAATATTTTGTTGACAATAATAATAATGGGTATAGTCATCTCTTAAAATATTTTGTTGACAATAATAATAATGGGTAATTTTAAAGTATATGTATGCTACGCTTGAAGGCGAAGAGAAAAATACACCGAAAGTCGATGAAATTGGTGGTCGGAATTAATTACGGCATCAAGCCATGACGCCTCTCATTGTTTATTATTTAATCTTTATTAGTTTACAAGCAAAAAATATGGGTTTTGCTCTATTATTTTGTCATTCAAGAGGGCACCGAATTCTTGTTTTTTAAGCGGTTTTAACGACTTTTGAGTAAAAATTGTGCGTGGCACCTCCTACATTTTCCGCCTACGGCGGGTTAGCATCCCGCAGCCCCTGCGGCGCGCCTTTTCCAGCGGATGCAGAAAGTCCTTTTCACCCTGCGCACTCCCATTGTATAAACTCACGAGCCACTATTGGAATGTGTTCTTTGTCTCCCTCCTTCAAATGCTGTATACATAGAAATAGGACTCCTAGAAGGCTGATAGAGTGAGAAGTCCCTCACGGAGAAAGGGAGAAAACAATAAGGGTTGGGTGATAATACGCTTGCGCGGGCATGTAAATAAGACCTTATATTTACTTGGTTACATGCAGTTTATATAACAACACCGTTGCCAACCTAGGAGAAATTTACCGTTTTATGTGTATTTTAATTAGATGACTACTGAAAAACGTGGGAAGTAAACCCCGAAATGGAATTTTTTAAAATCTGTTTCATATTATAAATTTACTCTAATATTTTCGAAGTATAGGTTGCTAAGATTTTTGATTATGTTAATAATTTTTGTGTTACGTTAAAACCTAGTACTTTACATATCTTATACTTGGCAACGTTGCGAGATTGCAAGGACGTGTACCCGATCGGACGCCATCATGAATTCTTGTTTTCTTTGCTTTTCGACTTTCGATGTTCAGTTTTGTAAAGAGTTCTTGTGTTTTTTATTATTGCCGTGTGTTTCATAGTACTATAATTCGTTTTCGGTGTTATTTGAGAAAAATTCCTCCAACTTAATACTCAACATGCCCTTATACAGACAGGCACGCGAAAAGCTACGAAACTCAGCGTTTCTGTCTTACACATGGATATTTTGTCTCTCTTCTTTCGTGAGTAGATCTGCTTATATACTCTTATATATTAGCCTTCTAGGAGTCCTATTTCTATGGCTGTATAAATATAGTCACCCGATAGCAAGGTAGAATTCATTGGTCTACTTTGTTCAATTGGTTTAAAGGTGGGGGTAGCAATCCTGAAGATAATGGTTTGAATTCAGAAGAAGTTAATATCCATTTCCCAACTTTAATAAGTCCAAAGACAGATACCTACATGAATCATTAATAATAATGAATATTAAATACAGATGAGAAACTGACGAATATATACAATGTTAATGGCAATTTATGAATTCGTTCTTTTTTTTTTCATGAACATATTTCACATACTGGTAAATCGATACTGATTTAAAAATTAAGGACACGCTCAAAGTACGGTTCTCGGTATAATTCAGTTGCACACTAAGCCCAGTAGGTTAGAGCGTAGAGTCGGTTAAAATCGCACAGGTGTCCGTACTCTGTCTGCATCTTAAATCGACCTAATGCCCATAAGTTAACATCAAATATTTCAGACACAAACATACCTCCGTTTTTAAAAATTAAAATTAAAACCTGGAAATAACTATTTTTTGCAGAAACTAACATTGGGTCGCCTAAGGAGTAGTTGTCTCAATTGTAACATGCTTAACGATGCATATGTCAACATTCTCAACGATGCTCACGTTAACAGGTAACACATAAATAGCTAAAAACCGAAATTATCTCGAAAAATCTTTCTTGAACGTATTTAAAAATTGTTAGATATTGTAACGTTGCAGTAAAAATTATTTACCTATATTCAATACGCTTTCAAATTAAGTTTGCATTGGGCAAACTGCAATTACACAGTTTTATTCAATAGAAAATTAATTAAACTTACTAGAAACCGCTCCAATTTGCTTTCAAGAATGAAATGATTTTACTGGAAGTGCCTATGAACAGAACACGTCCGTAAAGGGAAATTAATTTTTTAGGTAGTTAGATCAGGGTATAATAATTGCTTTAAGTTAAAAAAATGTTAAATGTATAAAGAGATAAGGTTAAACTAATAAAATATAATGAAACTTATATAGCAACGATAGCTGATCCTTATTTTTTTCAATTTTGCTTTCTTGGATGTGGGTTAGAGCGAAATGTTATTTACTACACCAAGCTTTCATGCAGAACTATCAGTAATTTTGGCTTCAGAACTATAATAAAATGCATATTGAATATCAGATTTTTATCTGAAATTGCCGATTCTACGTTATTCAATTAAATGTGATGGCAAAATTACGAAATTTTCATATTTTAGGTAATACAGCAAATTAAATTTTAACATTGGCAAAACGAAAAGTAGTGTTAGTGACACTTTTTTCATTAAAGGCGCTTTAATTATAAATAAATATGAGCTATTCCATTAACGAAAAAATATCTATGATTAAGTGATATTACGCAGGAAACAGCAGTATCTGAAATGTTTTCAGTTAATTTTCCTGCCAAGTATATCGCTTCCATTTCATAAAATAAACTCGAGTTCAAAGGCACTTTAAATAAATAACTGTAAATACTCAGCTCATAATGTCAATAAAGCTGAAAAAAGGGATAATAGAGATCGTGACATTCTACTGTACGTGGAGTAAAATAAAATGGTTAGTACCAGCATTCTTCGGCAAGCCGCAGAAAAACATCGAAACGTAAAAACATAAACATTTCCTTACAAGTAGGAAAAATATCAAGAATTGCGGGAAGGTAATGAAGAACGGAGAATGATATTTTGTTGTGCGATAATGGAAAGAACAAATGATAATATGGATTTTTTTTAAAATATTAGCTTTATTGATAAATATACATTCATCCTAAATAACGCACCAAATATTCAAAATTTTCGGTACTGGAACCAGGAAAATGAACGTCGTCTTATTTATATAATATTTAATATCCACAAAAAATAAATGCTTGGACGGAAATTTTTCAACATCACATTATTCAACCATTTTTTACAGCAAAAACCTATTTAGATTTACTACAAAATCGAATTGATCTCACACTGGAAGAAATTGTCACAACAATCAAGACATCTGGAATCAATTATTGGATGGTTGTTCTATCCATAATTCCCTCATGGTTAGGGAATACTTGCAGAATATTTTTAAAGAAAATATTATTGGCCCACGGCATGAAATCCTCTCGCCAGCCAGGTTTCCCGATCTTTCGCCGAACGAAAGCCATTTTTTTTTATTTAAGTCAGCACCAACACAAACAGTAAACGTTTAACGGTCAAGTAAATGCAATTATTTAAAATAAACAAACAATTATTTGTTACAAATGCAAGATTTTAATAGCTGAATAATTTGCTTATTTAAATCAAATTAATCAAATTGTTATTTCAAATAAAAAAAGACTTGAGCAAATAAAAATTATTGATTCAAATTAGAGAAATTTTTTTATACAAATACCCTAAACGGTTTAAATAACCGACCTATTTAAATTAAAACACGAAGCTTTTGAAAGAAATATACCTCAGATTTCAGTCAAAACACAAAGATTTTAGAAAATATATACCTATGTTATATTTTTTTCAAAAGCTTTGTGTTTTAATTTAAATAGGTCGGGTATTTAAACCAATGTTTTGGGTATTTGTACGAAATAATTTCTCTTAAGATGAGGTGGGGTAAGTGCAATAATGGGGTAAATGCAACCAGCCAACATAAAAACAAATTGAAAATATTTTTACTAATACTACTATTGTCATCTAAGCAAGCAAGCTCAAATTAAGAGCGCCTCAAAACTACAGACTCTTCGCAGCAACCGGTGTGAGCTGTTTACAAATCATTTACCTGACCTAAGCCGAGTGAGTGCATGTACGCGTACCACGTGCATTATTAATTTGCGATTTTTGCCGAAAAATTAAAGGTTAAGTGTTCAATTTTATGCAAGATGTCAGGCAATAAGCGTGTTATATTTGAATTGTATGAGTTAAATTATGGATCGCCAAATATATTTTGTATATTTAGATGATTGCACTTGCCCCGTTAAAATCCGACAATGGGGCAAGTGCAACAATATTTCGGAGGGGAAGTGCAATCACTTGGTTGCAATTTTCCGATCTATATATTTTGTTTCAGTTGGTTAGGAATTATGTAAGAATGACACAACGAGGACAAGGTTACTCAAAAGAGACTCTTGCAGCTGCAATTCAGAGCGTAAAATTAAACATTTTAGGCTTAACAGCTGCGTCGAAAAATTACTCTATACCATACAACACACTACTGTGCTATCTAACTGGTCGTGGTGGAAAGAAAAGCCAGACGGGAGACCGCTGTACAGCACTGAGAAAAGAAGATGAAGAATTACTAGTAGCATATCTGAAAACTTTGGAAAAAAGTGGTTTTGGCCTTTCTCGGAAGGAACTTTTGGAAGTCATTCAACAATACGTAAATAGGAATAAAATTAAAACTCCTTTTAAGAACGGGCGTCCCGGAAAGGATTGGTTTATCCTATTTAGAAAGCGTAATCGTCTAGCCATAAAAAGCCCCAGTCGGTTGAATACGTTCGAAAAAAGCAAACAGATCCTTTCATAATACATGAATACTTCAATTTGTTGCAGACAACACTTCGACGATTAAGTTTGTTTGACAAACCACATCTAGTATGGAATTTAGATGAACCTGGTATGTGTACCGATCCTAGTAAGACAAACGTTGTAGGGGAAAAGGGAAGACCATCGTCAAGAACTACTGGCGGTACCGGAAAAGAAAACTTAACCTGTTTGGTAGCTGCTAATGCTAATGGTGGAAAGGCTTCACCGCTAGTACTTTTTAAAGGTTTAAACCTATGGTCCAATTGGGTACCCGAAAGCAAAGATAATAAATGGCCTAACATGACATTTGCTGCCAGCAAAAATGGTTGGATAAATTGTGAAATCTTTATCAATTTTTTAAAAAATAATCTGGTTCCAGCATTGACTGAAGAAATATCTGTATTGATCATTTACGACGGACATGCTACACATAAGGTAATTAAGGTAACTTGGGAGGAAAATTTGTGAGTTTGGCAACGAAAAAAATCCGGGACGGCGCGCGGCGTATTCCAAAAGCAGAGTTTGCACTTTTTTTGTAAGATTTGGGCAAACTTGGATATAAATGTTTTCAAAAGTGGTTTTAGAAAAGGAGGAATATTTCCATTCAACAGAGAAGTAATTAGCCCTGAAATGTATGATCCTATGAACAATAACAGATTGGTAGAAGGCACCATTGCGAACTCGGAAATTATAACAGACCAAACCGAAGATACACCGGAGCAAACTGATGCATTTAAAAATATTCTATTAGAAACAATACGATCAAATAAACCGGTAAATCAAGTCATCAAACAACGAAAAAAAATTCATCGGGTACTGAAGTTTTAACATCTACGGTGGCACATGCAATTCTTGACAGCAGGAGCTCAAAAAAAAACAAAACTGACAAATATAAATGGCACTGAGCAAAATGATAATATTCCAAGCACTAGTGGTGCTAAATTAAAGAGAAAATTTAAACGACAGGCAAAAGCAAATCTAAATGCATCTTCTGAATCTTCAAATTATGAAGAACCAATTTATATCGACACAGATGATGATATGGATTTGGAATTAAATGACTCTAGAGACAGCCTATCAAAATCGATTCAAAGAAACGACAAAAATTACTCTGGGAAAACTTTACGAGAACGTAATCCTGAATCTGACG
>MU182570.1:300989-320332 GCA_016904865.1 Pissodes strobi | reverse complement strand
TAATATCTTGAAAAATAAAATTTTAGCTAAAAAAGAATACAGAGTTCCATTCCTTATAACTAACTATACCTGCTGCAAGGGTGTTGTAAGAAGGGGGGACTCTGATATAGACATAGAGATACTTAAAAAGGGCATAATAGCCCCATTTAAAACTATTGATCTAATGACTGGCTACATAGCTTTCCGCAATAGTTGCAGATTTCCATCCCCCATGTCGCTTGAGAGCTAAGACATCAACTCCAGTATTTGCTAATAAAGTGGCCGACGTTCATCTAAGGAAGTGTCCAGTATACTGCTTAAAATTCTCAAAGTTCAGAAATTTTGAAATTTTACTTGGAATTGAATTAAAATTCGTCATGTGAGATCTTATATCAATGTAATTTTGAACTATTTTGAAATAACAAACCTTCTCATCGTCACTTTTAGTCACTGTAAATTTACGTGCCATTCCATTTTTGGAATCAGGAATAGTAACAATTATAGCTTCATGCTTTAATTCAACATTGCCCATTTTCATTACCCAGAGTTCATTAGAAAAATTAAAACTTAATAAAAGGGTATTAAAAACCAGAATTGTAGATGAATCAGGCAATCAAAAAAAAAATAATTCGAATATGTTGCCACTAATTCTATTTTAATAACATTCGATGGTATAAAAGTACCCAAAGATATTAATTTATATGGATTAACAAAGCCAGTTACCCCTTATATTGCGCAAGTTACGCAATGTTTTAATTGCTTACTGTATGGGCACACAAAAAAACAATGTAAAGGTAAAAGGAAATGTTTTCAATGTACGGAGACTGACAATATTGACAACGTAGCTCATCGGCTTAATCGCACTAAAAAATGTCTGTTTTGCAAAAATAATGAATATGTATCATCTTCTAAAACTTGACCCTAATTTCTCAGACAAAAAAAAACATAAAAAGAATAATGCCCTTTGAAAATATCTCGTTTTATGAAACCAATCAACTTTGCCCCAAAAACAATAACATGATTGACTTTTCACTTCCCCCCCCCCCCCCCCCCCCCCCCTTAAAACATTACCAAAGTGAACAAGGGAACGCAGTACCAGTTACGCAGAGAAAGCTCCAAGCCCAAGTTAATAATCCCCGATCTAAACGTACTTACCAACATGCTCTTAACACTCAAACAAAAAGAAGGAACACAGAAACTTCAACAAATTATAATAAACAAGCCCATGATAGTTTGTTACTATTCCCTAAGGTTCGTACTGATATCTAACTTACCTTAGATAGTACAAAATATTCTATTAAACATATACATACCATAAAATTTTATGAGGGCTACCCATACCAGATTATGGGAAGGAATAATTGATTATTCTCATCAACAAACCCAATAAAGCTCAAATCTAATTGAAAATTATAATATATAATATAATTTTGGCCTCCTGCTTTTTGAAAATTATGGAAATCATGTTAAATAACAGAATGGACTAGTACGTTGAAAGCCAAAAAACTTAACCCCAACTTCAATCTGGCTTTAGGAAAGGCGTGAGTGTCCACACTAATCTCGCCTTCCTGGCATCTTATATAAACTTGGCCTTGAACCAAAATTCAATTGTAATTGCTGAATGCTGAATTTAAAATCTGCCTTTGATAAAGTAAATATTCACAAACTATATTATATGATAAACTCATTAAAACAAAAATACCTACTGAATACTGAATTAAGTAAGTAATCTAATTGCCAGAATTCTACTAAATATAAAAATCTTGAGACAAAATATTAATGGTGATTTTATTTGTTCAAAACTTACCTCAAATGGCCTACCCCAAGGCTCTTCTCTTAGTGCTATTCTTTTCAACATATATATTACAGAGACATTCAAGCTAGTACCAAAGGAAATCATAATAACGGGATATGCAGACGACCTTATGATTTTCACTAAAGGTTAGCAACATACAGAAATGGTAAGCGGTTTAAATCAGTCTCTCGACAGGCTTATTGAGAAGATGCACGATGATAACGGATTATCATTAGCCCCCTTGGTAAAAGCTTTAGATTATTTTTACCCTTACTGTGGGAGGATGAACAAGTGTGAAGTTCTACTTTGTTACACATAAGAATATGACATACAAATTAGAAAACTGATGATACTAGCACTCGCTGTGGTTAAAGGAGAGCCTGCTGCTAACAAACTATTTTTTAAGAGTATCAGTAAATTTGTTCCTGAACATACGCTTATATACACGGATGGCTCAAAAAAGATGGTCGAACGGGATATGAAGTATATTGATCTAAGTTCAAGTATAGCTTTTCGTCAAGATTGCCCGATGAGATTGATATATGTACAGCGGAAATGGTAGCTATATATAAAGCAGCTACATATGCGCTTAAAAAAGATATATACGAAGCATTATAATTCTCACAGATTCAAAAAGTGCTATTGAAAAAATTGGTAAAAATGGTATAGTGGGTACATTTCTCTGAAAACAAAAAGATTGTTGATAGAAGCTAATGATAATAATCTTAATATCAACCTAGGGTGGATCCCGGGACACTCACATTTACCAGGGAATGAAAAGAACAAGCGTCTAGCGACCCTACTAAATTTTCGATACCCATACTGCATAGGTGGCCTTGCGTGGAATGTATTCACAAAGAAGGGGGATTCTTTGAGATTGTATTCGCGGAAACACATGCAAGCTGCTATATATCCACTATAATACGGCTTTTGTTAAACATGTCATGGTTATTAGTAAAAGCGTCTGTAGACCCGATATAATTTTCGATACCGACTCTAACGCCATCTAGTGCAGATGGTGTTGAGCGATTGCATCGATTTGCAGTATAAGTCCAGAGGTCTAGATGGTTAGGTCTGAACTCTGCGCGGCAGTTATCGGCGCCGGCGGCTCGGGTTCAAACCCCGTTGCTTTCTTTTTATTTTTTTTAAGGTTAAGTTTCTAAACAGTTTTTTTCTTGATTTTGGGTATGTTTTGGGTTAGTTTGGGTTAGCACCTGGTTAGTTTCCTTTTCTTGCGCCCCTGTAGCGAGCGCAGCGAGCGGAGGGCCATGCGAAAAGTGATATTACTTATTGTAATACGGGCCCGTACTTTGGATGCACTTTTTCCGAAATATTTTACTTTATTTAACTAAAAACCAGGATATATTTAACAAAAGCCGTATTATAGTCGATATACAGCAGCTTGCATGGGTTTCCGCGAATACATTCACAAAGAATCCCCCTTCGTTGTGAATATATTCCACGCAAGGCCACCTATGTAGTATAGGTGGCCTTTGGTGTTATTAGTTAGATAACGCAAAATATTTCGTAAAAGGTGCATACAAAGTACGGGCACGTATTACAATAAAAAAAACTGTTTAGAAACTTAACCTTTAAAAAAATTTAAAAAATAAGGGGGTTTGAACACGGGCCGTTAATAGCCGCCGATTTGAGACCTAACCATCTAGACCTCTAGACTACGACGGTTTTTGCTGCAAATTGACTGCATCGCGAAGACGCCAAGATGCAATCGCTAAAGCAAGAGCCTAGATGACGTTGGAATATGCGGTATCGAAAATTATATCGGGTCTCCAGACGCTATTATGAAAAGGTGGATAAATTGGTCAACATTGGGAGATTGTTAAGCATATCCAAGGACGTACCACTTAAGAAAGCCCACATGGTCTCCACAATAAAGAGCAAAATCAAAAATGAGCATTCACTCGACTGGAAATCGTCACTTAATAAAAAAGACAGATGGTATGGACAAATCCAGTGTGACTTGGTGATGGTATAAAATTTTCCCTTTTGTTGATCGTAGGTATATAACAAGCATCATTAGAAAGAGAATAGGACATTGTTTGAGAAACGAGCATTTATTTAAGTTAGGTATCAAGAATTCCCCAAATTGCGATTGTGGACAGATTGAAACCTTAAACCACATTTTTTTTAAATGTGAAATAAATAAAATACCCAACTTTGATATGTATGAATGTTTTAGACGTGAAGGTATCAACTTTCGTATATCCATGACTATAGTCTTAGTAAACCTCAATCTGAATGTCATTAAGACAAT
The DNA here is from genome assembly GCA_016904865.1 of Pissodes strobi. NCBI lineage: Eukaryota > Metazoa > Arthropoda > Insecta > Coleoptera > Curculionidae > Pissodes > Pissodes strobi. The sequence goes on along the minus strand of MU182570.1, from coordinate 316,283 downwards.
TATAAAGTTTCTCAATTATAATAAGATTAAACTATAAGCGGGGAGATATCCGAGGGAACATATCCCATTATATAAATAAGAGTAATAAGACTACATAGTCTTTTTTTTCTTATATTTAATTAGGACTACATAGTCTTAATAATTATAAGAGGGAAAACCAAACTCAAAATCTACAGTATCAAAGTAATTAGCGTCTTGAATTATTTTGATACTGTAGATTTTGAGTTTGGTTTTCCCTCTTATAATTTAAAGTCAGTATCTTTGGGCAATAATGGATGATTTTTTCGATAGTCTTAATAATATATATCTGATAATTTCAAACCATGTATACACACCAATTGAGCACAGAATCTAACTCCGTCTGTTAAGGACACAACTATGATAATAATGATAGTACTAATTAAAATTAAGGGAGAATATCTTTTCTTCCAGATAAAGTTTACCCTATATAGTAACATCCTACTCCTGTCCAAGGCATACCCCCGTGTGTAGATCTTATCTGCCCAAGATCGAGAAGAGTATGATTTTCTTTTGTGTGTGATTGTCTTATTAACAGTTGTATTCGCATTGTAAACAGGGCAAGTTTATTCATATCATTTTGAGTTGAATAATCAGGGTTCGATATATGACTTAGAGTCAGACCACAACTCGGACTCTAACAGAATGAGCTGGCAAATTGCGCATGTGCAGCAGAAGCCATTATACTACTAAGTAAAGAAAGAAAGAAAGAAAGAGTGTGATTATTTCAGCATCGACAGCTGCTAGTAAGATCACTACACTATCTATAGACTCTGGTAAGATTAGAGAAGAACCGCGGTATCTATAAAATTATGAGCACGATGTTGAGCCGGTCCTTACATAGAATGTGCATTTGTTCTCTGATGATTTAAATTATGAAATACTGAAAGTGTGTAAAAGGTGGAACTCTGCCACTTTTTATTTCTATTGGAATCCAAATACTCGAACAAATTCTCACTATGGAAGCTGAGTAAAAATGCAGTTATACTGAGGTATATATTGATTATTCTGGTTCAATTATATTATTCTCTTCAGTCGCGTAGCTACCGGGTGGGCATGGGGGGCAATGCCCCTCGGCGCCAAGAGAAATTAGGCGCCGCGCCGCTCCGAATTTATAAATATGCTAATGCTAACAATGCTCATGACCTTAACTGAGTTTTTAAATTAATTACATTAAAATACAATCAAAGACCAAAATATGTATTAAACTTTTTATCTCAGAGCTTCGACTAGGTCGCCCGCGACAATCCCCACTCCTTGCCTTTTCAATGTCGAGCGTCACGATGATGTCAACATTCTGTCATTTTACACAATATGTCCAATGAAAATTAAGTGAAGTTGATTCAAACCAACTGCAGCGACAACAAACCGGCGACACTGTGGAGGGGGTTAGGGGTTCTGACGTTCCTTGCCTTCTATTGGCCAGAGAGACTGTAGTTGGCGAGGTCGAAGCTCTAGAACTAGGCTTAAGGCGGCGAGCCTTCGTTGCAGAGATACGGGCGAAAAACGGTTTCCCCCCCAAAATCCTCCTTTAAATTAGAGCCCCCGTATGGTCTAAGGTGACCCCCCCCCCCCCATGGGGTGCACCTACCATAAAAATTTCAACCCCATACCTCTTCCCGTTCTCCTGATATTAATTATTTAAGTTTTTCCTTCTTCCCCCACTCCTGGAGAGTGGGACGAGGTCCCGTTTACGTCTAGGAACTTCTTTTTTACCACGGCTAGCTACATTTCCTGAAAATTTCAGCCTTCTACCTATTCGGGAACATGCCATACATATCCAAGCGTGATGCGTGACGGTTTTACTGAATTCAATGTCCAGGAAGAAACGCAAAACGCGCCTAAAGAAGTTTTCACTTCAAAAATTCCTATAATTTCGGTCGTAAAAAAGTATGTATTTTTTGGAGTTTCTTACTTAAGAAGTACCATTAGCCAGACAAGGCTAAATAGCGTAGCAATAATAAGCATAGAAAATGAATTTGCCCAAAAAATTAATTTTGATAAAATAATCGATTAATTTTGATAAAATAATCGATCAATTTTCGTCGATTAAAAAGTGAAGAAAGACTCTCTAATGTTTAATTAAGTTTGCAGATTTTTAGTTTACGTTTATATTTAAACATGTATGTACCTGCTGGTTGGTTGCCGTTTTCATCCAGGATCTTCTGTTTACCCCGGCTACATCCCCTGAAAATTTCAGCCCTCTACCTATACGGGAACATGCCATACATATACGAGCGTGATGGCTCCGAGCGTGACGCGTGACGGTTTTACTGAATTCAATACCCAGAGGAAAAAATGCGAAACGCGCCTAAAGAAGTTTTCACTTCAAAAATATACGTTTAATATTATGATGTATTATTTTTTGACTAATTTGCGTATTACACAAAATATAGGTTTGTTTTAGGCGCCAGCGGATAGGTTTGCCCCCCGGCGCCGACATTTCTAGCTACGCCACTGATTCTCTTATTGCAATAGATAATGCTATTTTAGTAAAGGTTTAATTAATGAAAACCATATAATTCAGGTGAAGTAAGCCAGTCTGAAGCATTTGGATATTCCCAATATAAATAGCTTAAGGGTTAATGAATATAACTATTAGTAAACAGTCCTTTGTACTTTCGTATTATGAAAGTTCAGTACAGTTGGTTCAGACATTCTAATTAATTTGTATTATTTGTGCACTTTGGCGTTAAATTCCATCAGTACAGTAGTAATTGAATCGGCAATTGCAAATAAGCATAGTCGGAAATCATGAGGTCTTCTGCATGATCAGAAGCAGTACAAAGCAAATGCCTTGAGGATACTTGAAGAGTTTTAGAATATGGAGAAGGCAAAAACCCGCTCAAGGACACAAGATGCATGTTGAAATATTTATATCTTAAGACAATATGCTCATTTTCATTCACTATATATCAAGAGACAATGCGGATTTTATCAAGAGACTTTTACAATAATGCCATGGATTTGCAAGCTCCCCGAGAACATTTTTATGAGAAAGGCTTATTGACTAAGTTTCTTCAAAAATGGTAGAAGCTGAATCACAGATGATATGAAAGAAACTAATCGCTGTGATATCATGTGAGATGCTGGGTTATCGCTAAGAAAAGTAAAACATCGCTTAAAAAAATATTCCCTTACCTATTCGATACTTTTTTCGATATGTCCGTTTTTAACCTTGGAAATACATTCAGATCCGGTCTATGTCATTTGAGCGGAAATAAAATGGAAAGAGGTAGAATTAGAATGGAAATAAAATAAGCTGAGCTGCAATTATGGCGAATATTTCCCTCATGTATAAAAAATTCCATTAGAGGAGTGCAATTCTCGGAAAATTACAGCGATAATTGCACTGTAGAAACCGAAAGAGCACAGCGATAATTGCATCGTACGTATCTATGGTAATTCCATTGAAAATTTGACAGCGACAATTTATAAATAACGTCAAAGCCTAGTGAATATATACGTATTATTAAAAATGTCTCGTTTCGGATAAAAATAAAATCGTTTTTTTGCATCTCTGTACTTTGTTTACAGTTACATGTACGTTTTTGTATTAAAAAAAGAATAAAAATGTATTTTTTTAAAACCATGTCCTAATTCGGGAAATATTCCCCCGAATTACACTCGTGCATCAAAATAACCTGAAAATTTTGCATTGGAGCGTGTTGTCTTGGAAAAACTGCATTCGGTCATTTTCATATTTTGCAAAAAGAGCCCTCCACCTTCGGTGTCGGGCCCTTTCTCCAAAATATGAAAATGAACTCATGCAGTTTTTAGACAACACGCTGTCATGCAAAATTATCGGTAATTTTGGTGCAATTGTGCAATTACTTCCGAAAACAAAATCAAAGGTGCTAAAATTTCAGCGAAAATGAAATGGACGGAAAAGTAATATGGGCGAAAAAATATTGCCGTGCTGTTTTTGAAATGATCATATATAAACTTGCATACATCTATACACACATTCTCAAAACTAATTCATCTGTAATGGATAGTAATTTTGAATCAATGCTTTCTCAAAAACCTGATCTAGCCCGTAACTAATTCACCCAAATCATAAATTTGCCAAATTTTGTTTCAGTCCAAATTGTGCTTCCGCCCTTTTTGTTTTCGCCACATGGCTGTATCCCATTCAGAACTTTAGTAGATGTTTCAATCCAAGCAAAGTTACGTTCTAGATAAGCCTTATTAAAAGTACAATTATTTATGTTGAGAAAGTACAGGCAGATTTTACTATTGGTGGATATGTCAGTTTAGGCCGAGATTACTTCGCATCGGCTTGAGTATAGTAGTACTTTATATTCCACTGTTCCTTGAACTGTCTATAAGTCCTAATAGTTTTCCCAAAATGATGTATATTGCTTTTACCGGTATCGCCTTCGAGAAACCCATAACTATAATATGGTTGCTTAGAAAAATATCATTTAAATAACCTTAACAATGTGTTTAATTAACTTAATCTGCAAAAATTTACTACATTAGTTTCATTTGAAAAGAGTTCATGTTTGAAGAAGGTGAATAGCCTTCTTTGTAAGGAGTCAGATGAATGGCACTCATAGCGCCTGCCCCCTGGTTTCAGAAAGGTTTTCAGAGTAAAATTTGAGATGCATGATCCTTTATTTCGATGTAAAAATGGCTTTAGAACTGCACGAACAAGGAATTTTCTGTAAAAAATCAAGTCTGTGGGTTAGTTTTGGTTAAATAGAAATTTGTGAAGGAGACAAGAAATGTATTCATATAAAAATGTGGTTTTTGAAACATAATGTCTACATTGAAATTCTGGGGGAAAAAATTTATTTTATACTTTTGGGAGCCTTAGTTGCATCAGGCAGATTTATCTGTGAAGGGGTAAGAGGAAGGTTTTCCATTTTATATAGAATATGTCGAATTTGGTTTCAGATAGTTGTCGTTTACTTGTTAAATTCCATATGATTACTATAATGCAATGACTGAAGTTGTATTTATAAATGGAATTAAAATCAACTTCCTGCATTTTCGAAGTTGAATGTGAAATGTGTTGCCAGAGGACGAGGACAAGAAGTTTCATGCTGTGATTAGAGGTTTACCTCTAAAAACAGAAGAGAAAGACTTGAAAGAAGAACTCGAGGACATGGGGTACAAAGAAGTAGAAGTTGTTCAAATGACATGCAGGAAGACTAAGAAGAAAATGCAACTATTTTGGTCAGAATCAAAAGTAGAGACATTCTCAAAGAGAAATACATCCTCAACATGCCCATAACAGTTGAGAAGATGACAAAGGAGGAAGGCCCGAGGCAGTGCTACCGCTGCGATAAGTAGCGTAGCATTTCAAACATTAAATGGATATTGATCGCCTAAAAATTATATCGTCGAACGTCTGCGGCCTTAGCGGCGGCAGAATAGAGGTCCAAGAACTTCTACAGCGACATAATCCGGCGGTCCTGGTCTTGCAAGATGCCAGTATTAGTAGATCAATTAACTTCAAACTACCCGGATTTACAATCTATAGATACGACAAACCCAACTCCCTAGGAGATGGGGTCGCCCTAGACGTTAACAATGAAATTGACCATACAAATCTGGGTATCGAAATGAGCTCAAATATTGAGGCGGTCTCCATAATAGCTCCACGAAATGTCGAAATATCAACATAACTTCGGCTTATCTACCGCCTAAAGATCTACTCCACGAAGAGGACATAGAAGAACTAACTCGTGACCCTAGCCCCACTGGGGACTGAACTGCAAATATTAGTCGTGGAACAGCACAAGTCAGCACAGCACTGGTCAAAGATTTGCACAGGGTTGTGAAGACAGAAATGTTGATGTCCGGGGACCGGACCAGCCCTCGTTTCTCACTAGCACTTCTGAAGAACGTGCGGTTCGACGCCGGCATAGAGATTATAGTAGTAAGGACATCAGATTACCACCATATAATACTGTATGTTAATGTGAGACTTGGAAGATCAAACCTGAGGAACAAAAAGATGACCAACTGATTTAGATACCAGAAAAACATCAAAGAGACCATCCAAATAAAACATATAAATAATGTGCAGCAGCTGGAATTAGAAGTAGCAAACCTGGATAATAACGTCTTATGGGTTTTTAATGCTAGTGCTGCCATAGAAGAGCTCTCCAAAAGACGAAGACATGATGATCTCTCTGATGAGATCAAAGACATGATTCGAGCTAATACGAGATTAAGGCTCACATACTCAAGAACTGGCAGAGAAAATGTCAGGTAACACAAACCAACATAGCAACATCCTAAAAGCACGACTCATGGCACACAAAGACGAATCTTGGCAAAGACGACTCAGTGAACTGGACTTTGCAGATCAATCAGCCTGGCAGATGCAGAGGGCACTCCGCAATGCCAAGACGTAGTTTTCAAGGAATATACTAATTCAAAGAAGAGACTGACGTATGTAAGTAAGGAAATTAGCATTTATTTAACAAAAATTCATGATTATGTTCTTCATCAAAATATGGGTATAATTCTCATTTAAAATCAAAAATGAAAACAATATTGAAATAGCGCATAGACTATAGTTGGTTTAGCTGTCTGGAACACAGAGATATTGTTTTAAATGACATCCTTGATTTATCAATTCAGTTAATTGTAAAAAAAATATTATGACGGCATATATAGATCTTTTCAAAGTAAGAAAAATATACAAAATAAATAAAAATAAAGACGTTAGTCCATTTATAATTGACACAGTTTAATTTTATTTTAATAATTTGCGTTTCAGTCATCATTTTTGTGTTGCTTATTTTCTTAAGTATACAGAAGTGTTTTCAGTTCTACTTTAGGATATAAGTTGTCTTCCTCATTAAGATGTTTATTACTGTTTAATTATTTTTTTGGTTCCAGTCGAGTTAAATAGTTTTTTGAATATTAGAAATATATTGTGATACGTCAATACTATTTACCTGTAAATAAAATAATTATCATATTTTGTTGTGTTAAGAGTCTTTTATGTTATTTTTATTACATTTACTATCGCATGTTTTTTAATAAACTTTGTAGCAAAATGTGTTTATTTTCTTACGCCCAAAACTACCATTAGGTTCAAACAACGCCTAAAGTTTAATGTATAATCGCATTTAATTCAACCAGGTGCATTATCAATTTATCTGCCACAAACTAATGTATTTACAGCGTTCTCTTTTTGTGTTAATCTCGATTAAGAAAAAGGCTGTATTAGTTTGTCGCAGATATATTCATAGCCGGTCTAGTAATTGGAATACGACTAAAATAAAAATAAAATTTGAATAGTCCGCCGCCTTTCTTTTGTCGACAAAACAGGAACATTTTTTGTCAACATAGATTATTAGCATTAGTTCAGTAAGCCGCCCTTAGTGTCGTATAAGTAAGCATCATACGTCATAATTGTCAATTGTCATTAAACGGTGTGCCAATATTTTACAAGGGAAGGGATACTCTCTTTTATTTTTATACTCCTCTATGGATTTCTACCAACAAAGACGTCAAAAATGACAAGATGGCCACCCAACTGCTCGGGACTGGAATAAATTAATGTTTTTCATTAAAAACCTAAATAGAAAAAATAGCATAAAATAAACGTTTCAAAAGACATTTTACGCACTCGCACATTAGGAAACTCCTCGCAAGCGGGTCGTCTCCTAATTTCGCGCTCGTGCGAAAAAATAGGGTCTTTTAAAACTAGTATATTAATATACTATTACCATACCGTATTCTAAGAAGCAGTTGGGTCAATAAATTCCACAGAAGTTTTTCATCGTCTTTGCTACATGGCTTGTAAAGTTCAGTACCAAATCTGCACAGCTACAATTAAGGAACAATTCCTGAAATGCAGCAATTGGACGAAATCTTCAATCTTTAGTTTTCAAAATTATTGTGTGTTTTTATTTTGAAAGGTTAATAATTAGTGCATTAATAAACTATCATGATAAAAATGTTTTAGAAAATTATTGTGTTTTTACTCCAATATACATGGGTTCCCTTTTATTTACATAAAGAAATTCATATTCTAATAATAATACAGGTTTCTATTTTCGCTAGATGACAATATCTAACATAAAAAGATATCTATAGTATCCATCCTGCTATAAAAGAAGTATCCGATATTTTTACTGAGCAGTTTCCGACCTTTTTGCGCGATAGATACTTTTTAGACACGGTCACTTTACTAAGACACTGTCGCGTCGGGGCGAAAGAACGCCAGCCAATCAGCTTGAAAAACGTCACAAAATGCCTCAGTCTATCTCGTTCTACATGAAGGTCTCGTTTTTAGCATTGATTTTCCATTTACCGGTAAGGCGGGCCATTTAAAATCCAATAGAGTTATACTGTTCGCGTATTTAGGAAGCCTCCGCGTTACAGAACCCGAGCTAAATAACGACTAACTCCAACCCAGCCCGTCAACGTTGTTCAACTTTTTTTTTATCACGTATCACAATATCGAGTAGAGCCACTGAGTTTTGTTTTTTTACATCAAACGGAAACCCGCCCAACGTTCCGGAGAGATTCAAAGAGTATTCGCTGATGCGCTTTCCTCGGTTATTATTAGGGATTGCAATACCGGTTTACCGGTGAATGGTCCAGAATTCCCCTAAAAATTTACCGGTAAATCGGCCAAGTTTTGCCAGTAGTTTCGATAAAAATATTAAATTTCCAAAAGAGATTTGCCGCCGGTCGCCTGATTCTGACTACTCCGATGAGGACGACGTTTGAAAACGTCGATTCTTTCAACATCGGGTAATGCTGAGCTGTCAATAAAGGAGAAAAAATTACTCCTGCCGATAAGAAAAAAAATCGATGTAACCAGTACCCGGCCTAATAGAAGGATGCAAAAACTTCTAAAGATCTTTCGCAGGTTGTAAGAAAGAAATTAATTATTTTCAAGAAAATATAATTCATGGAAATATTTCAAAATGGCTTTCTATTCTCTCATGACAATTCAGCCTACAAGTGTAAAGTCTGAAAGAGCTTCTTCTGAAGTGATAACTTTTGATGAGCTGTGTTTTCTACGAGCGTACTTTATCAAACAAAAGAAGTCTTTATAAAAATAAGAAAAATATTATGATTGAGCGAAGATGTGGGTTGATTTATTGTCTACGTTTATTACTTAATTTTGATAATATGTTTTGAGTCTAATCGTGTTTTGATAGTTTATTTTGGTTTTATTATTTTAAAAACAAGTTCTGATTGTTCAATTTTGATATTAGTTGTTATTTGTCATTACCGGTGATTATCGGAAAACCGGTAATTTCTTGAAACAATTACCGTTCACCGGTAATTGCAAAACTCGGTAAATTTGCAAACCCTAGTTATTATTTTGATACATGATACAACGCAATGCGACAGTACACAATCTCAGGGCGTTTGCACATTCACTGTCTCTCGTAGCAGAGCCACCGCAGTGCTTGTATGAGACTCGCGTGTTTAGAACGCAAAGTGGTTTTATTTTTTTTTCGACAAGCGTCTAGCGCTCCTAATAAATTTTCGATGCGAAAACCGTGCATGCGCAATGGCGAAACAAGAATGGCTGTTAATATTATGGCTTTGCATGGCCCTCCGCTCGCTACGGGGGCGCAATCAATGATAAATAACTAAAACTAACCCAAGGCTTACCCAAAATTAAGAAAAAAGTGTAAATTAATAATAAAAACAAACATAACTTTAAAAAAGTAAACAAACTTCTGTCGCGACTGACGGGAATCGAAACCGCAGCACAGAAATGACAAGCAGAACGTCTAACTACTACACCACTGTTGGAACGTTGAGGGAATTTCGCTAGACCGTAAAGACATGGATAATTCCGATACATTCGGCCATTCGCATCGAAAATGTAGTAGGAGCGCTAGACGCTTGTTTTTTATTAGTTTTTTTGGCATGCTTGGGTTAGTTTGGGTTAGTTTTTGTTGGTTGCACCCCATGGCGATACAAATAATTCGTGAAGTGAAAAAACGTAAACAACATTGTCTGGCGGAGTCAGTGTAATGTACGTGCTAATCTAGTCAATCAGGCAACGTTATTTAGCTGATGTTCTGTAACGCGGAGGCTTTCTTAATATGCACACTGTTGGCCATGATATCTCGCTGCTTAATTGCCCAGTGAATAGAATTTCTGCCAAGTCAATCGTTATTCGGATATGTTAAGGTGCGTATCCACCAAACAATCATTGCGAGCAAACGTTTGCAACTGTTTGCAGTTCTATTGTTGGCATTCGTCTCCACCAACCAATTATTTGCAAACAACTGTACCCAAAAAAGCAAAACGCACACACACAAACAACAAATCCCTTTGATGTACCGACACCGCTCGAAACACGTCCAAATAATGACAAACGTTTGCTGATGCGCGTGATATATGTCTCCACCAAACAAATATTGAGTTTGCAAATATTTGCAAACAATCGCAAACGTTTTGCGCGCTTGGTGGATACGCACCTTTAGATTTTTTGCTGTATCACGAAGCAGGTCTAGTTATGATACAAGGAACTTTGTTTAGCATAATAATTGAATATTAACATTTGTGACTTTTATAGCTTGATAATCACCTTGTACCTATACTATGAGGTTCAAAATTAATTTTTTGTTGACATAGCTTCTGCTATTGTCGTTCATAATTTCAACTGTTTGTGGCGATAATCATAAATGATGAAAATTGGAATAAACAAATACAAATAGATTTATATTTAATAAGTAAATGAAAACGTGCACTTTAATTAAAATTTTGGAAAATAAATTTAATTCGCCAATACCCTAGTACCCATTTGCTTATTAGGTAAATATATTTTTAGGGGAACAAAAAAGCATTACAATAAAACACATTGCAAATCTCAAAAAAGAAAACATTGGTAGGTATATGTACAAACTTTACTGATAAAACAAAAAAATTCGCAAAATAAATAACTTCTATTTATCATTGTGCAATAAAAATTATAAAATAATTTTTTTTTTCTGTTACAATTTTCTTCGAGATTCGAACTAAAAATTTAACTCGTAATTCTAGAATGTTCGCTGAAAATTACACTTGCTTTAGGGTTAAAGCCGTCTTTTCTATAGGTTCGCTCAATCCACAATTTTCTTAGTTTTTTCGTCCCTTAGAAAACTATGGAATAATGTTCCGACATGTTTCTTTTGAGTCTTTGAAATTATGGTTGCAAACTGCAACTGCACACTTCGGGCCCAGCAACTTTTCTATTTGTTCCAAATAACTGAATTTCAAATATCTACAGGCACAATTTTATACACATATGGCCGAATAATTATTGTTTTGAAAATTAAAATAAATATACTACATCATCAGCACCAAAATAACCAAAATACTTTTAAAGCAAATGCCGTCCAATGGAAAACGATGCAAGGAAAATGACAGCAGGCATTTTGTGACGTGACATGTCATTTGGCTCCTCTCTTCTTTCGTCAATCGCGCAATCGCGCTTTTTAGACACCTTAGTTAAAAGAGTTCAAAACATGGCTGCGGTCAAACATACCGGAAAAGAGACTGTCTGGTTTATGCTTGTTAAGTGTTCAGATGCAAAACATGTTTAAGAATAAACACAGTTTTGTAAAAGAAATGACATAGATAGATTTGGTCAATATCGAAGGAGGTTACAAATTTTGTTTAATGAATAGCTTCTTAAATAAACATTTTTGTATTTTTACTTCGATTCTAAGATTGATACTTGCTGACTCAATTTTTGTTTGTTTGATATCCATATACTTTATTCTAGAGACGGCACTGCCTGTTTTCATTATGTCAGAGAAGAAATTTTGCTAACCATCGACGGATATTTGGTCCGCAGTTAATGATAAATTCGGGGTGGATACCATCGAACCCTGGTGCTTTCCCGAATTTATAATATTTTTAAAGGCTCCCAATTTCGTCAGTAGTACCCATGCTTTTCTACTAGATGTTTCGAAATTTTGTTCCTGCGTACAGCGTCAAGGTGGTGTAGTAGCTCATTTACGATATCAAGGTCATCCAACACTCAATATCTTGATAGAGTTCATCGCGGTCATTGTTCCACCCACAGAATCCTCTTGGTATGTTCAGGAGGTTTAATAAACAATTGGCACTCAGAGCTGGTATACATCTAGCTACTTTATCCAAGTTTTGGAAGAATTCTTTCCAGTTTGCTTTCTTAAAGTTCTATCTGTTTCTTCGGAAGAATCGGATGATAGGTATAGCATGTGAAAAATCTCAAGCACTCGTCTTCCTGGGTAAAGAGGTTAGTTTTGACGATTCTGACCAACATAGCAAAGATATGAATTTTAATCGCTATTCCATGCTTCAAACTTGAAAGTCCCACTGCCTTTTAAATTAAATATTAGATCAAAGCTTATTTTCTTGGGCCAGTACCGTAAGTCTTTCGCCATTATCATATTTTGTTGCATTTTCACATGATGTCGTGGCTACTAAAATCTCTAGTAAGGCATGGAAATAAGGGAAGTACATCAGAGGGCCATTCTACTAACTTCTATTTTCACTGGGATTGTGTCAATGTTGTCGCTGCTGCTTGCTGATATGGGGTGGGCATATTCTATATTGCTGCGATGATACGTAAGATCTAATATCTCTTAGCCTGCAATTTTTCCTAAACATTTTAATGTCTCTGTTCATTCTCTGTATGTGTTGACAGCTACGTCTGTGTCATTTTCAAGAAGGGTTTTTGTGGTAAATTTGACTTTAACCATGCTTATTCCAGGAAATTAGAATCCAGGGTCATTATTTTATCGTTACGGTTTCAAATTCAAATCAATAATAAAAGTTCGGTGTATGGGTATCGAGACGAAAAGTGGGATACACTGTATAAACTATGATATGTTTATTTTATATAATATTTCAGAAACATCAGTCAAATAGAATTGAATTTTCATGCTATTTTGTCATATTTGCTCAATAAAATTACAATGTAAATGTTTTAGTATAGCAATACTGGCATTCCCTGATCACCTGTAACAGCAAACCTCAAGCGACTATTATTTGTCATAGACATTTAACCACTCCATATTTAAAACGAGGTCGAAAACAAATAATATTACCAGCTGCGCTATATTCCACTGAATGTAACGAGATAAGTTGTACACAGAAACAGTCGGGCGTGCACAGGACATATCAGGGAGAAACTCTCATTCTGAATGTTTCTGTTTCTGCTGGCGTTTCTATGTTATCAGTTGCTCGTCGTTTCACTAACCAAACCTCGTTGAACAACTAAACAAAATCCTATATAACTTAAATACGCAAAACTGTATTAATTAAATAATACGTTGTAGGTATTGAAACTAGGTGTAAGACTTCATATATTTATTTTAAGTAACCAGGCGGTTTTAATAATTTCTAGATGTGAACTAAAAAAGCTATTGAGATTATTTTCTACTTGCTGCATAAGAATTAGAGCCAAAAATTGCGTAATTTTTATTATGTCTAAAACACATTTTCAAATAGTTAGATGAAAACATATTTGTTGCTGTTTCAACAACTACTTACAACTTCCGACCACCAACTTATTACAACGGTTTGTGAATTGCCACTTCTACAGATGGATCCACCATTGTAAAATCTGGCCTTACAATTCTGCAAACTGGAACGATCTAAAAGAATTCTACCTAGATTTTCCTTGGCTCGACGTTTGCTTTGGCACTAATAGTAGGGTGTAGATTAAAACTAATTTTGACTTTGCCTCCCACTTCGGTGTCACAAGCTGAATTTTTCAGGGATGGAAGTACATGATAAGGTAAACTTTATTCCGGAGGTAATACAAAATTAGACTGTGCAAAAGGGCACTATCATCAAAAATCGAGATATTGATACCACCGTATAGAGAAAAACATAGTTATTTTTTGGTCCAAAGCACAAAAAAGTCTTTGTAGGGAGTATTTTTTATAATTATTTAAAAAAAAACAATTACATTAGCCCTTATGGCCGAAAATAATTTTAAACGTAAATATCTCGGTTTCAGCTGGGCAAAAATTTGATCAACAAGTGGTCTTTTTTAAATATAACATTCATTTGACATAAAAAGGAAGGCCTAAATAAGAAAATACTATTCTTTATAAAAGTTTCGCCTATGTCTTGACCAGGTAATAGAGCAAATCCCATATTTTTTGCTTGTAAACTTGTGAAGCACAACGGATTCAAGTTCAGAAAGCGAAATTGAGCCTCCTGCGTCTTTTATGTTCGAAATATATGCAATGATAATAAAGCAAGTTAATTAGGGCGACAGAAAGAACTTTTTCTACTTTTCTTGTGGCAAACAAGACTCGATATAGCATTGAAATTATTAATGAAACAATACAAAAAGTCATTTCAGATGCTAAAATTAGTAATAAACACAACGAAGTAATTTGGCACAAGCTATGCTATATTAGTTATTCATGTAAAAGAAATATTGAAGCAAAGAGAAAAAGTACCGCAAGACTTAAAGAATATCATATAAGTCTTGCGGTACTTTTTTTCTTCGCTTCAATATTTCTTTTACATAAATAACTAATATAGCATAGCTTGTGCCAAATTACTTCGTCGTATTTATTACTACTTTTGGCATCAGAAATGAGTTTTTGTATTGTTTCATTAATAATATCATTACTATATCGAATCTTGTTTGCCACAAGAAAAGTAGAAAAAGTTCTTTCTGTCGCCCTAATTAACTTGCCTTTATATCATTGCATATAATGCACTTCGACCATAAAAGAGGCAAGTGGCTGAATTTCGCTTTCTGAACTTGAATCCGTTATGCTGTCCATTCTAATTTGATTTCTGTTAAAAAAAAATGTGCAATATTGTATAAATAAATAGGTACCTTTAAAAAAAACAAATTATAAAAAAGTCATTGCTTAGGGTCGTAAGTATACATGACTAATTAATATTCTTTGTTCCAAGTTTATTTTATTCTGAGTAGGCTATGACTGGATTATTGATAACAGTACCCAACAAATAAGAATCAGTCATGGGCTACTCAGGATGAAATAACTTGGAACATAGCAGATTTGAATGAAATTTCCCTCGGTCTCAGTGTAAAACATGATATATGCAATTAAAAACATTGACCTCTAATTTCCAGGCACCCTGTTTGTTGTCAGTACCCTGACGAGCTATGGGTGGATACTTTTCGTAGTCCACCGAGGAAGCGAAACAACATTCCTCTACACTAAGCATGCTTTTATGATTTTACTCTTTTATGGATCTCGTCGTTGGTGTGTTTCCTTTAAAACTAAAGGACCACCGCAGTCGCCTTCAAAATGAAGGACTGTAGACTTGTTTCCTTGAGCTTTGCTCGATAATCTTCCATTCTAT